>CALYMY010000301.1:0-44038 GCA_944548615.1 Micropterix aruncella
CTGTGAACTCGCAAGATTTTTTTAGAGATGAATTCAGAAATATCCTTTTTGAGCCCCCCTGAGACGATTAAGACCATTTTCAGATGGAAGTCTGCCTGTCTTTGTGTCTGTGTGTTTTCCTCACAATATCGCGCAAACGCATAATCCGATTAATCCGGAATTTGGCTTCCAGGCATCATTTCGTCATGGCAAGACTTGAAAAGATTGTAGTTGAAATCGGTCCACCAAGGGGCTGCACTAGTCATATTTCAATATCGAAATATTGGACTTATAGACTTGAAATTCGGTACACAGCTGCCTTTTTAGGCTGTAATCACATTGTGAAGTAGGCCGAAATCGCATTGTGAAGTTGGCCAAAATCACATTTTGGTTGGAATATCTTACATACGAGTTCAATAATAATATATAAATTCCGCCATACATTTTAATTAAATATTACCGTCATCTGTTAGCGCTTGGCCCAAACCCGCCCTCGAGCAAAAAATGAACCTCGCAACGTGTTTCTCCGGAAAACAGGGGGAGATCAGGTCGTTATAAGGGAAACTTTGAAGTGCCGAAACGTCTAACGTCTTTTGGACAACGTCATTACAGCTTTCTTGCTCCAAGAATGGTTAATATCATGAGTAAAGAGAACATATTGGAAATTAGCAGCAAACAACAAAAATATCACCTTACATCATGGTTAATAAACCTTGGTAGGAGAGAGACGGAGAAAACATTCATCACAATTTTAAAATAAATAAATATATTTATTTTCTATTTATTTTATATACGTATTTTTATTAATTCTTATATATTATTAGTTATTATTATAAATGATTATTTATTATTGCTATTATATATATTTATTATTATTATTTAGTATTACTTGTCTATAGTTCTAATATTATTTTGGTGTAGTGAGAATTTCATTTTAACTTGATTTGATTCAAATTTTTTATTTTTAGTTTGGAATTTAACTTGATTTGATTCAATTTTTTTTATTTTTAGTATGTATTTTTTAATCATTTGTATTGGTGTTCTCCTTAGAACAGGATCTGCCTAGTTAGGAGCAACACAATCTATGTTAAGTGCTAACGGTGTAATTTTTTTGTGAACCAAAAAAAAAATATCAAAAATGGAACCCAACCGGGCTTGTCCGGCGGCCGAGAGAGGACGCTCATCGATTTTATTTATGAAATTAATATTTAGATAAAATTCTACTTTGGCTACTTGCCGGGAAAGTCTTGGGGCGACACAACCGATTTTTATACATATAGTGATGGTTTACAGATAAACCTTTCTCGAAAGACGCTTTAAGGAACAGTGAAAACCGCATCTAAATCCGTCTAGTCGTTCTTGAGTCTTGAGTTTAGCGCGATCAAACAGACAGGCACACTATTTTATAATTATTTATTTTTAAATATTCAATATTGAGCACTGTGTTGGTAAAAACGCGTCAAAATATTCGTCCATTATATCCCGACGATAAGGCGCTCGAAGTTCCTTCCTGTTATCATTCATCAAGTTTGCTTACGCGATCCCGCTAATCCCTAAACCAACACCCTTTCGGGATTTACAGCGACTTCTTGTGACATTCCATTATTTCACAAGATTTGCAAATGGATTAAGATGGCGCCTTTCTTCTTTAACTAAAGTGCTGTCTCCTTTTTAACACGCTTTTTTAGGTCGACCTGTATGTAACTATGTAATGGAATCTAAAGTAACTAATTTAACCACCTTCCAAGGAACGTAGCGGCAGCTGTAAGTAGTTCTGATGACAATACAATAATATGGTACTGTCGAACTGATCAGATGATGGAGTCGGAAGATATGAACTGGAACTTCATGATGGAACATCGTATCATAGCTGTGTTTGGACTTGTTAGAAAAGTCTTAGAATGAACTTTGACCACGATTAGGTTTCAAGGTCTGATGATGAAGCCGGAAGATAGGCGCTGACATTCCATGATGAAATATCGTATCATAGCCGTGTTTGGACTTGTTAGAAAGGTCTTGTAATTATCTTTGACCACGATTCAGTTTCAAGGTCTGATGATGAAGCCGGAAGACAGGAACTGGCATTCCATGATGGAATATCGTATCATAGTCGTGTTTGCACTTGTGAGAAAGGTCACGTAATGGACTTTGAACACGATCAGGTTTCAAGGTTATAACAAACCTTTTTTGGTTTTTTACATGCATTTATAAAAGCGTGCTTTTAGTGTTTTTTTAAAACTATTAATTTATTTCTCTATTATTTACGCCAGAGCAGGATCATTCAAAAGAGGCATGCTCTTGATGTTCTTATGACGTTACAAAGACGTCATAATGACATCGCGTGTAGATATGCTGGAAATGTATAGGGGTCTTCTAATTCTTTTCTCTTATTTATGCCAGAGCAGAATAATTCAAATAGGGGCATGTTCTTGATGTTCTATTTAACTCTATTATAATATTAACTAGCTGTTGCCCGCGGCTTAGCTTCTGTAAAGTTTCGAATCGATTTATTAATTTGAGTAGTGTGGCGTTAATTTGTCTTTTTAGACGCCACCTTTAGATACATAGTGCAAGACGTCCCCCTCAGATACACGCTACCTATCTCGTAGACGTACGAGTCTTGTTCCTCGCCACCCGTGCCGCCTTCCGCTGTACGCTGACCAAGGTATTTCGAGGTGCTTGGACGCGTCACTAATTTCAAAATATCTTTATAACTATACCACCTAAAAACTTACAGTAAATTGCTTATTATATCTCTTTTGAACATCCGTTATAATTGAATAATTTATTTTGACAAGGATTATTATTTTATTGCTATTGTTCCGTATTTAAAACCAATATTTATCGCAATAATGGAGCAGATAACGGAGTTTTCCATTAGTACAAGAATTTTTTGAAATCGAATGAGTCAAATCAAATCAAATCAAATTGTTTATTGTCTTAAAAACTAATACATAGTTGTATAGACAGTAGTATTACATTTGGCCGTGATAACATTGAATTCTTTTTTAATGATCAAATTCTTCTACTACTAATCAAAACGTAAAAGGTTACTCGTAAGAATGAAGAAGGTATTATTGTAGAATAAAATCGAGTCTCACCATTTAGTTTACCAGATTAAAAACACAGAGTAAATTATTCTTTAAAATACCGATAAAAATAAGTTTTTTTAGTATAAAATTAATAAATGTAATGTCAAAAATAACAAAAAAAAGGGACGGTTGTCAAAAAGTAAAATAAAATGTCTTAGTGATTATATTGTAAATAAAAATAGTCAAGGTATAATTAATATGTGCCTACCTAATAATAAAAAATAGTTAATACGTTTTAGTCAAATTGAAAATCGTTTTAAAACCTATTACAGAAAGAGATATAGTCGAGATGCAGACAGTTTTTAGAGATCGTTAATGTCGTACAATTCTCTTTCAATTAGATATAATTTGAGTTTATTTTTAAATTGGAGCATTTTTCCTTCGCGGCATATATTTTTTATACTAGAGGGTAGCTTATTGTAGCATATAATTCCGACGTAGCTCGGATTCCTTTTAAAAAGTTCTAGATTTGGACGAGGAAGAATCAGATTATTTCTCCCCCTGGTAAAGTGTTTATGGGTATCTGAATGTATCGGCAGCTGAGCTAGGTTTTTTGTGATCATTTTAACGCATTCGTATAGAGATGGAAGGGTGTAGATTTTAAGCCTTCTGAAATGACCACGGCATGATTCTACATAACCCAGATTACTTAAAATTCGAATGGCCCGTTTTTGCAATGAAAAAATATGTTGCCTTAGATCGATGGTGCATTGCGCCCAGAAGAGAATACCGTAACGGAGAAAAGACTCAAAATAAGCGAAATAAATCGTTTTCGTGACCTTAGAATTAATCAGTTTTCGTATTTGGCGCAGCAGAAAACAGGCACTAGAAAGTTTGTCACTTAATTGTTCTCCGTGTGCATTCCATCTCAAGTGATTATCTAAAACTAAACCAAGAAATTTGTGAGAACTGACATCGGCTATGTTGTTTTTCCCAATATGTACCTGTGGATTATTTTGTATTTTATTTTGCTGAGAGGATATAAACATTGAAACAGTTTTGGACGTGTTAAGGGATAACTTGTTTCTCTCAAACCATGCATTTAGTGAAACCAATTCAGCATTTAAAGTTGTAACAACTTGGTCAATATTAGAATGTGCATAGTTTATGCTGGTGTCATCCGCAAATAATGTTACTTTGGAATGTGTTAAGGCAGTTGGGAGGTCATTTATGTATAAAAGGAAAAGGGTTGGTCCCAGAATACTCCCTTGTGGAACTCCGCACTTTACTTCGCACTCATTGGACATTACATTCTTTAATAATCCGCCTTCGTAGTTACAAAGTTGTACTACTTGTTTCCGATTTGATAGGTAACTGGAGAACCACTTAAGACTGTTCCCTCGGATGCCGTATTTGTCAAGTTTACTAAGCAATATATTGTGATTCACCATGTCGAACGCTTTTGAGAGATCGCAGAAGACCGTGCCTGAATAAAAGTAGTTTCGGAGATCAACTTTACTTCGTTATAATATTAGTATAGATCAGTAGGTTAGATATAAATATATATATATATATATATATATATATATATATATATATATATATATATATATATATATATATATATATATATATATATATATATATATATATATATATATATATATATATATATATATATATATATATATATATATATATATATATATATATATATATATATATATATATATATATAGATAAGTCGTAGTAGGTAGGTAGTACTAGTAGGTATTAAATGGCTGTTTTATTTACCTTAAAATGTAATCATGTCGATAGATAAGAAGTTTTGAAATATGAAATATTATAGTAAGTGATTTTTGAAATATTATAGTAAATACATAACCCTTTATGTAACTGTTTTTTTGTATTGAAAATTTCCATACGTTACCGCAAAGCTTATGGTCTTCAAAGGGTTAAAGAGAGTTCAAAATCGGCTGTCCTACTGCTCGTTTTGAACAGAGTTTACAAATAAATAACTTACAAACAAATAATTGAAAAGTGAGCAACTTTTAGTTCATCGCGTTTTCCGTTATAAATTCATGACAAGCTCTGTGGGCGCTATCGTCATAGTAAAATAACAACAGTAGGGCATCTCGAGCACATTTTCGAAATAAGTACCTACGCTTCGCCGATCCAGGGTTGCCACAGTTGTGATCCCATCAAAGCAGAAACGCAGTTATATATACTTATTGTGTACGTTTATGTAATTTTGGTTTATAGATCAAGAGACGGTTACCAAAATTGTACTGTAACAGAATATATGAGATAGTGCTGACTCTTTGTGACAGCATTCATCACTTGTTGCATGTGTTCGGTATACCTAAATTTTAGGACGTTAAAATAGGTACTTAACAAATACGCTCCTACCTATAGTCTACGAAATATTATTTGACAAAAGTGTCGTTAAAATGTCATAAAATAAACAGTGATTCCCAACAAGTTGTAACCGTTTATTTTACTATGGAGATCGATTCTATCTGCGTGGAACACTTTAACAAACGCTTTAAAGGCACAAACTGACCGCTGCACCGGGTTCGATCATAACATCTTAAACTTTATACCACCAACGATCAGAGTAAATATTGCAGTATCTAGTAAATATTCCGTGGGTTTCTATTTCGCCTTATCTAGAGTGCTTTAACATTGAAGATTTGAAAGATCTTTAAATTTAAAAAAAGTAGACCAAGTACTCAGGATGTATAAATTTCCGGACGAGAATATTCTTCTTCTTTCAATATTCTTTTGTTCAATGGGTTGCTATCCCGCTTTATCGAGAGTGCTTTTATAGATACCGAAAGTACTCAGTATATATAAAGTTGCAGACAAACACCCATTCGTTATGGGGGGAGGGGGAGAGTGGGGGGGCATTTATACCAGATTAGATAACAAAGCTCGGATCTAGTCTATCGTATCCAGTCTAGGAGGTCTAGAGCGTCAAAGGTAGAAACTGTCTTACTGTTCTAGTTGTTGCCAATATTGCCACCTTTTGCATCACCTGTTTGAGCCCTGTTACTATAGAAATAACAGTAGTTCCTCGCATGTCAGCAGCTAATGGCCTTGGATCGTGTGGTATAGTTATAGTCTACGAAATAGTATTTGACAAAAGTGTCGTTAAAATGTCATAAAATAAACAGTGATTCCGAACAAGTTGTAACCGTTTATTTTACTATGGAGATCGATTCTACCTGCCTGGAACACTTTAACATAACTCGAATATCAGAGTTGAAAAAGACATAATAATCTTTAAAAATATTTGTCAAAAGAAAAACTTAATATATTGTTTCTTTTTTCACAGATTAAC
The DNA here is from genome assembly GCA_944548615.1 of Micropterix aruncella. NCBI lineage: Eukaryota > Metazoa > Arthropoda > Insecta > Lepidoptera > Micropterigidae > Micropterix > Micropterix aruncella. Next base: position 6,355 of record CALYMY010000301.1, read on the forward strand.
GAATCCGGCTGGATTACAATTAAATAACTACAACAGTTCGAATACAAATGTACCGAACAAAACTCAAGCAACGAGAGGGAACATCGCTGCAGTCGAGCCCTATAATCATATACCGCACGCACAGAGTGTGCAAAATCATGTACAAAACTTCCAGGTAAGATTTATTTTTTTTATTTACAGGTTGAGTTTTTAATTAGTGACATTCTTGAATTGGGTGAATCAGTATGAGCAAAAAAAGCAACTTTTAATTTGTTTGGAAAATTTAATGTTTTGAAAAATAGCATAAAAAGCTGATCGCGTTGCGCCATCTAGCGGTAGGTAAAATATCGCATATAAAGTTTATTTTACCTATTAATAGTTGGCGCAGCGCGATCAACGCTTGTCGATTTTTTTATTTATCAGTCGATTTTTGTCGATTTTTTATATGTCAAGTTTTTCAAATTTACCAATAAAAATGAAACAATTTTTTTTTTACTGAACAGTTGCCTACGAGCTACTGATTCACTCACTTCAAGGATGTCACTAACTAAAAACTAACCCTGTATAGTTAGATTTATGATTTTTAGAATACGATTTTTAAAATAACATATCCCTTTGTCAATTTCTAAGTACGCAAGTTGATGAATCCTCTAAAAGAGCTAAAAAATCTTTCAGATTTCATTTCATTTTCAGTAACATTAAGCAAAAAAATAAAATCAGTACAAACTAAAAATAATACCATTTTGCAGAATTTTATTGAAAAACTTGTACACTTCGAATAATTTTCATTTTATTTAAAACATTCTTCGTCATATTAACTTTAAGACTAAATGGATTGCGATTAAGAATAAATGGGTAAAAAATGAGGCAAAAAGCATTTTTAAACATTTTCACTGATTTCCACTATTTAAATCTCATAGTTTATTTAAGAGTTTTACAAACTGAGACTTGAATTTAAATACACTTTAGACCTTTATCTACCAATACATATATAAATTAAACTATTTATATTTCCGTTATAAATAGGATTACAAAATGATGTTTTTCGGGTTTAACTGTATCTTCCCCTTAAGTTAACAGTGCAAATTTATTTATTTTAAATCATAAATTAATTAAATTTATTTATGATTATGGTTAACAATTTTATCTTTTCAATTATATTTTGATTGTCCACCTAATAAGGATTAATAATAAGTGTATACATTCATTCAAATTTGTTATGTTGCTTCTTTACTTAGATATTTTATTTATACAATTTAAATGTTTGCCTTAGAACAGGCTATACAGGATGAGTTTTTAATTAGTATCACTTTGCAGTGGGTGATTCAGTACGACGAACAGAGCTACTTTTGATTATAAAGAGAGAAAAAAAAAAAATAATGTGAGGAATGAGCACCATGCGCGCTATCTCTAGTAGTAGGTAAAAGATAGCTAATATTGTTTATAAGCGATATTTTTCCTACCACTAGATGGCGCAGCGCGCTCAAAGCTTCTCAGACTTTTCTTCAATAGATAGGATTTACAAATTTGATATTTTTTAAATGTCTTTTCTGTCATTTTTTTTTAATCAGAAGTTGATAACTCTGTCGTACTGATACACTTACTATAAGGATGTCACTAATTAGAAACTCATTCTGTATAGCCTTGTTAGGTGACATTATATTAGGCAACCCTGGCAACATTTTTTTGGCATATCATGTTATCAGTTTTTTGCTACTGGACTGTCTATGATTTTAATTGTACATGTTGTCCATTTAACTGTATATTGTTGAGAATTGCAAATTAAATTAATAAAAATATATTTAAACATGATGGAGGTATGTTGCAGTAGTATGGTTTGTTTCTTAAATATTTAATGTGTCGTTAAAACCTTAAAACACAAAAAAATATAAGGTAATTATCTCGGCTCTACAAATTTGCAAATAAATATACTAAATATTCACATTTTTCAAAATTCTTGTTGCCTTATTATAAAATTAAAAACATCATAAAATCCTATTTTAATAAATCGCAATGTCTACCCTCTGCCAGTTGTCAAATATGATTTTCGTTCAGTGATGGTGCTTTATTACTTTCTCTCGTTTTTATATTGCAAAATGAGTGAACGTCTGCTCCTTTTCATTGATTTGCAGGCGATTAAGCAGAACAACAACGCGACTCAAGGCCTAAAGCATTTCGGCCAGAATGATCCGCTGCAGAACCACCTCTCGACGCAAGAAGCTCATTTCCTCCAGCAGAAGCAGATTCAGATGCAGAACTACGCGCCGCTGCTCCAGGGCGATGGGTTATACCAGCAGCAGCCCAACCCAGCCAAGGCGATGGACCTCAACTACCAAAATCAAGTACCTCAGGGCATCACCAATCACTACATCCATCAGAGCGACCAGAAGGTGATACTCGATCACATAGGAAAGTACAATATCGACTTGCAGAAGCCGCAGCTCGTGCAGCCGGCGAAGCAGCAGAAGACGAACGAACAGGAGTTTCTGCCGGAGTTCGCGGCGAGCAAGTCCGATCCGAAGTACCAAACGTTGCCTTACAATACGAAATTCACGCTCAACGGTAAAACGAAAGCGGAGGAAACGCAGAAAAGCGACGCCGAAGCGAAAGCCGGCAGCGGCGCGACCGCACCGACCAACTCGGGCATAAGCCACATGACGGTGCACTCGACGCCCCTGTCGGTGATCAACAAAAGCTTAGCGACTCCCTTAAGTCAAGGCGACGTATACCACAACGACGCCAGCGCGAAGAACGGCCAGGAGGGCAAAGAAAATGCCGGGTATACCCAACCTGTCAATGGGAGGGTGGAACCGATGAAACTCAACGGAATCGTGCAGAATAAAATGCAGGTCAACGCGCTCGGGAGAATGGACAACTTGATCCGCGGCGTTAGCACCGTGGGGTCGACGAGTTCAACCTCTAGTCTGGCGAGCAGTTCCGCTAGTCATACGGTGAGTTTTTTTACATTCTTTAATTGCAATCAAACATTTTTTTTAATGTATCTATACGCGGTATCCTAAAGTCTGAGGAGAAGAACCGCACAGTATACAGAAAGTAGCTTCTCTTTTTTTTTTTTTTTATTTGTTGTGTGGGGCTTTTTTAAGGTCTTTATGAGCCTTGTAACACCGCGACCATTGCTCATCTATTGTGTTCGCCATCTACTATAGTTCTGCGCTAAGCCTCGTGTCATTTAAGAACCGCAACCGTTTTACCTCCTCAGGTTGGAGGTAATGACCACCCAAATGGGTGTATCTTTAACGCATCAGCGGGCCACACTCGCACATGAGGTGCAGGGGACTTTTCTCTGCCCCCTGGCAGAACCTGCACATTTTTGTGTCTCGGAGCTTGAGGTTCAACATGTGTTTGTCCAGGCCACAATGCCCCGTGAGCGCTCTCACCAGTATGTGTAGATTGTTCCTATTTAGCGATAAGGCCTCACGGGCTGTCTTAGGGTCGTAGGCCTTAATTAGCGCTTTGGATAGATTCAACCCTAGCGTGTTGTTCCAGTGGTTGACGGATTGTTCTAAACATATTTGTTTGAGAATTAGATTTGCAAGGCTTTTTGGCACGCCACAGCAAGGTTCAAGGCCGTATAACGTTCCCTTTGCTCCCGTCTTAGCAAGTTTGTCAGACTTTTTCATTTTCCTCGATTCCTGCATGGCCGGGAACCCATCTTAGAATTACGCTGTTCTATTCGAATTCAGTAGTGATACGCAGTTTAGCTTCTCTCAGAATAAAATTGAAATGGAAGTGGCTACCGCAAATCGTGCTTCTGTTAAATGAAATTCGCATATAGACGCCATATGGCCGTCTTTCCGCCGACGCAGATATTCAAACAATTGAAGTTGACAACCCCCACCCGTGCGTAATGCTAACTACAGGCTGTTTCTGTAACGTATCCCTCGGCTCGCTTCCCTGTTACCCTATCCCAAAAACGCCTTGCCACTCGAGAGTGCAGGTATACTGCAGTAACTGTACTTGCGCATATATAAATACGTCGTAAACTTGCCCCATATTTTCTCCGACGATCGTTATAATTCCAAGGGGTAACGGGTTCGCCCGTCATTATGTCTGCAATCTGCAATAGTCTCTTCCGAATGTCATTCTTTATTTTATTTTTTCTTCTCAGAAACCGATTTCAAGCGTGGCACCGAACACCATTCAAACGTCCGCAGGCAAACCGTCGCCGATCTATCAGACGTCGTCGACCAAAATACAGCCGGTGCAGCCCCAAACCGTCTCCCACAACCTACTACAGCCTCAAACGAACGCCGCGTCGGCCCCTAGTCAAAGCCAAAACCAGGCGCTGAGGCAAACGGCGTCCGGCCTCCCGCCCGCTAGTCTCGCCAACCACAGCAACTACATCGCGAACGGCCATCAGAACAGCTCCTCACAGAGCCTGCTGCTGTCGCCGCCGCAGAGCGCCAGCACGCCCTTTGCCACGCCCGATGTCTTCACCGATAAATCCACACCGAAGCCGGCCTTGCCGCCCAAACCACCCGTAAAGGTAGGTCGCTATCCATACAATCACCAAACTCGGAGCTTGCCATTGACAAATCTTCATTCAATTTAAAACAAGCGACAATAAAAATATCCATTTTAGTCTTCCTCGAAGATTTCATCGTTGATTATATAGGGTATCAGATTGTTCAATGCCATAGTACGTTTTGGCAACGTTTCTACAGCGACATGCAGGTGGCACTGATAGCATTCTCTAGCGAAACTAATAGTAATTTATTAGGCCGTCCATATGTAAGTATTTATTAGAGTTATTAGATTTACTATATTTCATTTATTTTTTAATTTTTGTTTTTCTCAGTAATAGTACTTTAATAAGTGCGCGCACAATATAAAATGTACAAGTGACCTAGTCGAGTCTACCTTGGTACGGGCTTCGGCCTAGTTAGGCAGACTTTGTGAATAATGTTTTTGAAAAATTACTTACGAAAATAAATTTATTCTTATTCTTATTCTTATTCTTATATAAACATCTATAATATTTTTTTTATATAAAGCAGTGATTGATTATAAAACTTAACCCCTAGAGCCCCAATTGGCCGATATCGGCCACAACACGATTTAGCGTGACGGCCCCATTTAATTTAATTTGTTTTATTTTATTATGTTTTATTATGTTAATATGTTTTATTTCAATTATGGGTACAGTGGATTGGCGGTAATTAACGTTTTGGTGAGACAGTGTCATAATTCAATTTTTTTACTAATTTTTACAAATTTTTTTTGGGACATCAACTTGTCAATCGGCTGAGGGGCGGAGGCCTGAAGGGTTAATAATATAACCTATGACAACAGTAATAACATTTAATTATTAGTGCCATCTATCACATTTCTTTACGACCCGATTACATCACAGAACTAATACGGAGAGATAAAATGCCATCTATAAATAAATAAAATACAAACGGAGCTGCCATGGAATTCACCGACCGAAGTGTGGCCTATCATATACTGTTATTACAATTCTGGTGGATTCCAGACTAACGACTGACTGTCGTCTATCTGAACTTAAAGTGCGTAATTATTTCGTATCGAAACTTGTTTATCAAATAAAAAATTTGGTGAAAATAATCTTTACGTAAATAATATTAAAATAATATAAGAGCTATGGTTTGAACATTCGTTTGTTATTCTATTTCGAGATTGGGTACCTACTGTATAGAGCGCTGTCTATAGCGCACCGCCATACTGCCATACCACAAACGCCGCCATATTGAACATTTTTTTGTGATTTTGCAATCTGCCCTGCCTTGGGCGTCTGGGCATTTAGCTAGAGGTTATTTGTATTTGCTCTGTCATGAATGGTATTTGCCCAGTGGCCAATTCATACTATTCTTTTTATGTTAAGATCTTGATTCTTTTTATGTTAAGATATATAAGATCTTGAGGGGCTCTTCTCTTTAGTCTCTTGAAGGTGCGAGTGGTTTTGTCCATTAATTTGCAGGCCAGCTTGTTTGGATGATTTGCCATTCGTTTTACGTAAGATTTGAGCTTGTGTGATGTTTCTTGCTTGACAGTTGGTATCTTCAGGTCGCGATGAAGTTGACAATTGGTGATATACCATGCAGCGTTTGTTATCATGCGCAGTATTTTGTTTTGAAAACGTTGCAGTATTTCTATGTTGGAGTTTGCTGCAGTGCCCCACAGCTCTACTCCATAGGACCATATGGGTTTGAGGACACATTTGTAGAGAAGGATTTTGTTATCCAGAGAAAGTTTAGACTTGCGAACCATTAGCCAGTATAATTTCCTTAATTGATGGCTGAGTGCTTTTCTCTTGGTGATGATATATTTTTTCCATGTAAGTCGTCTATATGGAAAATATTCTCTTATGCTCAATATAATATTATATTGAACATAAGAGAATATTAATCAACGTTTGGAACTATGAGTGCCATCGCTACGTTGCGTTTCGTAGTAAAATCCTAGTTGCCTAAACGTACTATGGCATTGCAATCTAATACCATATATAATCAATGAATTCATGCTATTTTATGTTGTTCTCCAAAATTAGTGTTTTTAATGCCTCTACCAAAATGTAGCTACTAAAACAATGCAAAATGCTAAGCTTACGAATAAATTCTTCAACAAAGCATACTTTACTGATTACAGTATACACTGCACTTTTTGCATCATTCATCATTCAAGTGCTAGCATAGCAATTTCATTATGTTAATCCTCGTTTTATTTCAACCGTTTTGTTTTTTTTTCTAACCAAAAATCATCGAGCAAGAAGAATGTTACTACTTTTTATTGTTTCAGTTATTTAATTAAAAATAACTTTCCACTATTCAGGTTTAAATAAAACTAAGAGCGGAGAGGAGATAACATGCCCTTCCGGCAGGCACCACACCGATATAGGTTATTCCTAGTGAGTTGATGTCGGATAAACTATCATATAAATATCTTTCCGAGTCAGGCGACAAAAGTAAAAGTTATTACTTATTAGACTGAGAGAATGTTTTCGTTATGTAATTAAATGTTGTTGTTTTATGGGATTTTTCTTTTCCCAGACGCCGCCTCGCCAATCGGTCAACTCGGATCAACCGCCTCAACAGGAGCAATACAAGGAACTCCCCCCTGTGCCTTCGACGGACCCGCCAGATTTCGACGGCCAAAGAGATCCGTCCAACGAGAATCAGCAAATGTTCATAAAAGCGCGGCCGCTCACGATACGGAAGCAGCCGCTCGCCGAGCAGCCGAAACTGCGCACTCTATCCAACGGCTCCAACAAGCCGGTCAACGTCGGCATCAACCGGCGCATCGAGATGCCGCCCGCGTTTCTCTTCCCCGAGATGAGCCAGCTGCCCGACGGCTCGCAGGAGCCCAAGCCGAGCGACAAGACGAACGGGGCCAAGAGCCCGAGCAGCGACGAGCTCGACAAGGCCTGCTCGCCGCACTCGGCCGCGGAAGAGATCGGCGACAAGCAAACCATCACGGACATCGCCGACCAGATCAACTCTGTGGACCTAAACAATGCCAACGTCCCGCCGTTCTCGGACGCTCATCTGCGCAGATCCAAGAAGGGGAATTTGAAGCAGAGCGGGAAAGTCAAACTGTCGAGGCGGGTCAGTTTCGATCCTCTGGCCCTGCTCTTAGACGCTAGCTTAGAAGGTGAATTGGAGCTCGTTAAGAAGACAGCGACCAAGGTGAATGGTTTTTCTCATTCCTCAGCTCGTACTTTAGTTTAGATTTTATTTTCATAAATGTCATATTATGTTGCATAATATAATAATAGTAGCTTCTTCTTTCGGTGCCTCTCCACTACTAGAGGTTGGCCTTCAGCTCTTTGTATGCGTTTCGATTCTGTGCCAAGCGAAATAGGTCTTCTACGCTGGCTATTCCAGTCTATTCCCTAACGTTCCTCAGCCGCGACTTTCTTCTTCTTCCAGCGTGTCTCTTCAAATACTAAATAGTAGTTTCATTTAGTATTCAAATTATATATCCTCCTAGCTGTGTTCGGCCATAGCGACTGCATTATAGATTCTAGTGACTCCATTGTAATATTATTTTTATATTTTTTTTAATTAAAGAGTATTCAAATTAATTTAACCTTAGGCTAAGTTCAGATGACCAAAATCTGATGTGTGTTTTCAGATCGTTCTCATGAACACGCGTAAATGCACGTCACTTGCGCTGTGCCGCCACATTCAGAGAAAAAATCCGAAGACGCTGCAGTGATGCGCATTTAGAAATACGGGCAATGACAGTGCACTGTTCAGTTAATCGTGCGTTTCCATCACAATCGTACAAGTGATGCTTTGGTTTCTGCTAGTCCTGGATAAGTTGAAACAAGTCATCAACTTAATTGGTAGAGTCTATTTCCTAAAACAACATGGATTCAAAATCGCTTTTCGCTTCCGATATATTTTTTAATAATACAACCACTAAATTATAGCTTCCTTCGAGTCTATTTCGATTGCTCCACCGAAACAGACTGACACACCGCTTGCGTTCTACTCGCGACGCACCGCGCGTTACCGCTCAGCATCTGAATATAAACATATTCATCTGAATATAAACGTCATCTGAATATAGCCTAAAACATATCACATTTACAGATGAAATTAGTCAAAATGGAAATATTTACATAATCAGAATAAAAAGCAATAATCTATACTTATTTTTGGACAGGTACAAAATGCGAGCGCAGCAAACGATGAAGGAATTACAGCATTGCACAATGCCATATGTGCGGGACATTTTGATATTGTTAAGTAAGTATAACAAACGACACATCCAATCGTATTGTGCACATTTTTATTCACTTTTATTTATTTGTTTATTTTTGTGCAGATTTTTAGTGGAATTCGGATGCGACGTCAACGCCCAGGATTCAGATGGCTGGACACCATTGCACTGTGCGGCTAGTTGTAACAACGTTGCCATGGTCAGATTTTTAGTAGAAAATGGTAAGTGTAAAAGAAGTCAGATATGATCAGATGTTTTTATAATATCAATGTATATATAGTTTATATCATATCTATGTATGTATGTATTATCCCAGTATGTATGAATAATTATGTATATTTAAACTAAATTACTTTGTTCTGTTGTTTTCTGTCTCTTCAATATTTTTATTTTAAGTTTACATAACTGCTTAACCCGTCGAGCCTCAAAGGGACCGATCGGACTCAAACATAAAAGCACAGTTGCGCCTCGTTGGGACCGATCGGACTCAGACTATCGGTGTAAATCCTATCGGTGTAAAATTTGATTGTGAATAAAAAAATATATTTAGTGTTTTCAAAAATGAAGTTCTAATATTCTAATATCAAATTTCATCGGGAATAAAACGACGTTTTTATTTTAATTATCGCAACAACGGTTTGGGAGAAATTTATATTTTGGCAGTCTTTCAAACATAGTCTTTCAAAGACATGCACTCGTGAAATCTCGCCGCTTGGGGGGTTAATGTTCTTACAGTTATTAAATTTAAAATAACTTTCCACTACTCAACTTTTAAAAAATATTTTTAAAATCTCTTTGTACCACCTCGATACAGGTTATTCCAAGTGAGGTGGTAAACCATAAACTAACAGATCTGAATCTCTTTCCGAGTTAGACAACAAACGAAAATGTTTAATCATGAATTATTAGGCTAAGATAATGTTTTTGTTATGTGATTAAATGTTAATGTTTAATGGGCTAAAATAAATAAATAAATAAGTATGTATATTGAGAGAGCATTCTCACCCCTTCAAGACTCATTAATAATGATGTATAGAGTTAGTTATATTTGGAATGAGATTTATTTGATCCCAAAAAGATATCAATCGGTTGTGTGAAAAGATAGCTGGACACATACTATGTGTATTATCTGATATTACATGTGTTGTGGCTTCAACTTGATGGTAAACGAGACTAAAAGGAGTTACCTTATCAGGCCTCATCACTGATCAGGCCTATATTGCCAATCGTTATATTTTATTCTCGTTATATTTCATTCTCAGTTTGCCGTCTCACTTTAACACTGCTATTTTCAAGAGGTGAGAAGGAGATGCACATGTAGGTCACAACTAAATTCCAAATTTCTGTGTTTTCTCGCATAAACGAGAGAGAAATTACTCTATCCCTTGGAGTAAATGGGTATTTTCATGGATGCATCTGTCTCTTTTGCAGGATTTTCGGCGACATCGACCTTAAAGTACTATAACTACGAAACTACTACACCAATCATAAAAAGAACAACTGCACAATGATTGCATTGAAATTTCGAATATAGAATATTGAAATATCATTTTGTAAAACAATTAGATAATTATGAATAAATATGAGAACGTCAAAGAAGTGAAAAAAACGCGGAACCAGATCTGGTCGTATCATACTCAACGGATAATTGTTTCAGAACCAGATTTGGTCGTATCATACTCAACGGGCTATACTATTAAAAAATGTACCGTAAACAAATAATGTATGAATGAATTGTAATTTGGTTTAAAATTGATTGGATGCTTCTATTACTCCGTATTCCACTTGGTTTATATTCTTTATTATTTATTTATATAGCCTTCGGTAGGTAGTCGGCCTAGTGCTTGGGCCTTCGCCCCTCATGAAATGGTTTTTACATTTGATAGACTTCATACACATAATCGAGTAATATTTTTTTCTTTCCCTTTGAACTTAGTTATCGAGATATGGGAATTATGGGAGAACCGAGGTTCTCCCATAATTAAGCATAACAAAATATACCAAATTAACCCCTAGAGCCCCAATTGGCCGATATCGGCTACAACACGATTCAGCGTGACGACCCCGTTTTAATTTTATTTTAATTTAATTTGTTTTATTTTATTATGTTTTATTATGTTAATATGTTTTATTTTTATTATGGGTACAGTTGTTTGGCAGTAATTAATGTTTTGGTGAGACAGTGTCATAATTCATTTTTTTTACTAATTTTTACTAACATTTTTCGGGACTTTTTTGGTTAACATCCACATCAAAATAATTTATGTCCTTTTTGAGTAGCAAGACGTCAAACAGACAGACATACAGACATGGATTACAATAAAAATATTTTGAATTCCATATCTGACCAATTGTTTTCCAAAAAAGGAGTTGTTTAAATGTATTTACAGACACAACCTCTATATATCCCCCCACCCGTATTTTTGATTTTGTATATTAATTATGTCTGAATTTTTCAGGGGCATGTATATTTGCCACAACCCTGTCCGACCATGAAACAGCAGCAGAGAAATGTGAAGAAGATGAAGAAGGCTTTGATGGATGTTCTGAATACCTTTATAGTAAGTTGTTTTTTATTTTATTTTTTTTATATTATTATTTATCTAGCATATTGTGGTTGAATATCTCAGGCAATTGTCAATGATAAGTCAAAAATGATATGTCATTTGTTATTGTTATTTACTTTCTTTCTTCTTTTGTCTCCTGGGACCGGCGGTTAACCCTTCCAGCCGCGAGATTTTGCGAGCGCATGTCTTTGAAAGACTGTGTATATTGTAGATTTGTTTTGGCGGCCGACCAAAATATTAATTTCTCCCAAACCGTTGTTGCACTTTAGAATTGTTGCATATTAGAACTTTATAATACTAACTTTAGAGTCCGATCGGTCCCAACGAGGCGCAACTGTGCTTTTACGTTTGAGTCCGATCGGTCCCTCTGAGGCTCGAGGGGTTAATGGTGTAGCTATTACCTGATAGCTGTGTTATCTGAAGAGATGTATTGAGCCGTCCCAGGTGTCCGGATACCACAAAAGCATTAAAGGAATACTACACACGTACTGCACGATTTTCAACAAATTTGGTGCTATTTCATTGTTAAAAACAATTGCACCACGTATCAAGAATCCTAATTTCTACTTATCGGTTGTCGGCAGAAGCGCAAGAGCCAGATATTACTCAATTTGTTATTGTCCGGGTTACCAACATTTTCTTGACCGAACAGACATAAATAAAACTGGACTGTCCGGCCGGAAACCGGACATCTGACACTGTTCTTATACAGGTGAGTTTATAATTAGTGGCATCCTTGTAGTGGGTGAATCAGTACGTTTTTTTTGTCAAATTTGTAAATATTATCTATTGAAGAAAAGTTTGTGAAGCGTTGAGTGCGCTGTGCCATCTATCAATAGGTAAAATATCGCTAATAAACAATATTAGCGATATTTTACTTACCACTAGATAGCGCATTGTGCTCATCGCTTTTTTAACTATTTAAAAAAAACAACAATATTAAAAAAATAAATAACATTGCTATCAACAGTAGCTTAGTTTGTTGTACTGATTCACGAACTACAAGGTGTCACTGAATAAAAGCTCATCCCTGTATATGTACATAATTACATACTCAATATATACTTACTATGACATGACAACATCAATTTGAAGGTTGTTCAAATAAATAAATACCTTCTATCTGCTTGTTCCATCATGATTGGCACTCATCATCATTGTGAGTCTTAGCTTCGTTGAAAATTTTCTTGTATTTTGTCCAATCCCAGGCTTTGGTTTCCAGTTTAACTACAGAGCTAAGCCTAGTTTTGGTCGTCCTGTATAGGTCATTCAGCAATGCACCTAAGCATCGAGATCGTCATCATTCACCTGAACTTCACTAATTTCATAATCTTTCTACAGGTGTTCAAGAAAAACTAGGAATCATGAACGGCGGAGTCGTGTTCTCCGTGTTTGGTTACACCGCTCAGAGATCTGACGAGTTGTCGTTCGTAGACGGAGACAAATTAGCCGTTATAAGGAAAGGAGACGACAACGAGAGAGAGTGGTGGTGGAGTAAAAAGTGCAGCTCTTCAGACGGACAGACGGCGGATGAAGGATACGTTCCCAGGAATTTATTAGGGGTGATTATCATTATTATTATTTTCCTATTTTTTTTCTGCCAACTCGGTTTATCTTAATCATAATCATTTATTTCATCTCGGATAGTCAGCACGTAACTACATTACATAATACAGGCTCCGCCAGATTTCTCGTTGATATGCTCAAATCCCACGTATTACATTTATCGAACATCAATATACTTAAAACAAAATAGGACAGAAATTCTAATCCTGTTTTCGATTCTGTCTCTTATTGGTTTCAGTGCATTGGTGTTCAATAAATGCAATACGTGTGATATGAGCATGTGGGTGAGGGTCCGAGAAATTTGGAGCGGCCTAATGTGTATTACATTGAGATAGGTCAACGAAAGTAAATTCTAAACAGCGATAAATTCAATTGGACAAGCCTCATGATGAGTAATGTTATCATATGGGCCCTTGCTGAGTTGGCCACGAAGACCCATTCTGTTCAGGGTTGGTCACACTCACGGGTCAATACCCATCCGACAGCCTCCACGCATGAAGTGCGAGCCTGGGTAGGACTCTGGCCCTGGTCAGTTTCCCCTGGGAATCAAACTTCTGGCGCTCCTAGACGGTCTGCGCACCGTGCGGCGTAAGCCAATCGACTGTGCACTCTGACTAACAGTCGGGGGAGTCTGGAAGCAGTACTGTTTCCTATAGAGCGGGGGTGGTTGCGGACCTTACGGCGACTGCTCTTGAAATGACAATCGGCCATCCGATCCTGGGTGAACAGCCGGGCAAAGGACGCTGTGGTCCGCGATAGATTCGGTATATACCGTTTCACCGCTTCGTAAGGGAGAGGACCGCGCAAGGGACCTCGAACTCGGAACCAATCGAGAGACCGAAGTAATCTGGTCACAATTGGAAGTAAGGGCGCGAGTATCGGCCCGCCAGGTAACATTCCTGGCTATCTCGCGGTTAAGGCGTTGGCCTCTTACGGGCTTGTGACGTAGCTAGATGGTGGACTGTTTTGTCCCAAGTCTTCTACGTTCACTCCAGGGAGATAGAACGACTAATCGTTAAAACTTCCTTAGGTGACAGGCTCGCCCGTTGTAGTCGACAACCCAAGTTGTCATCATAGGATAATACCTATTATATTTTTATGCAATGCGAGACTTATATTTTATGTAGAATAATTAAACATTGATGTTTCGATGTTTTCATTCTGCGCCTATTTTCCATCCTTAGTTTCTATCGATGTTATTATTATTGTATGCGGGGTGGGACATTTAAGCCTCGTTTACTGAAAACCCTCTGTAATTTCTAAACTGGGTCTTCCGACGAAAATCGGCTCTAATACTATTAAACCCAGTTTGACAGGAAGTGGGGCTACCGTTTTAAAACAGACGGCCAATACACCTCGTCGTGCCTCGCTTTTGCCGACGACCTAACTTTCATCACCAGAAGCCCCAAGCAGCTTTCCCTGCTATTACAGAAAGTGGAGCTTTTCTGCGACTGGTCAGGCTGTATAAAAGTGAAGCCCTCCAAATGTTTTTGCCTTGGACTCGCCCGCATGGGCACAAAATTTACATCCTATGACCCCAAATTGGTCTATAAGGGCTCTAATATCTCCCTTATAGACCCAAACAATCATATCAAATTCCTCGGCAGAAAAATCACCCATCAGGGAAAAGACGTCTCGGGCGATCATGTTATAGAGCATTTCAAAAGTTGCCTGGCGAAAATAGATGCCTTGCTAATTTCTGGCCCTCGTAAGGCCTGGATCTATGACAATTATCTAACGTCACATTTGTCATGGCCCTTTCTTATTTACGATTTTACCAAAACCCAACTGTCCCGTCTAGATGCGCTGGTGACAGCTAGTTTAAAATCCTGGCTGTCCTTAGCAAAACCAGCTGACCCCTCGACTCTCTTCAGGTCCAAACAAAATTTTGGGCTAGCGCTTAAACTGCCCTCTCTGCTCTACGCCAACTCCAGAATAACCAAAAATTCGATTCTGTGCAATTCCAAAGATCCGGCAATATCGAAGCACGTAATAAGTGGCCGTAGTGATTCAAATGATCTACAAGCCCGCGTAGACTTCCACAAAAAGTTCCTTACTGGAATCAGCCAGAATGGCACTGGTCTGGGGTATGGCAGTACAACCACGAGCGACGTGGACTTGAAGAAGTCTCTTTTGCGGGGAGATTACGACAGCAAGAGTATGGCTCATGCTATTGGCCTTCAATGCCAGAATGATTGGACAACAATTGGGGACTTTTGCATTCCGCCTCCAATGCACTGGAAGGTAATGCTCTATGACTGGACGCCAGAGATGCTGAAATTTTATTTGAATGCCTTTCAGCATACACTTCCAGACCCCAGTAACCTCGCTCGTTGGAGCTTTGCCGAGGATAGTTCTTGTCCCCTCTGTAGCAATACCCCTTGCACAGCTAGACACATTCTAGCTGGCTGCAAGGTGGCCATAGATCAAGGACGGTACACTTACCGCCATGACAAAGTTCTCGCTGTTATTCGCGAGGTAATTAGTCTCTCAGTGGCTCGTGCCAACAAGGGTTTGACAGTATCCTCCAAACCACCAATACAGTTTGTGCGGGATGGCTCTAAAGGCAAAAAACATTTAACTACAAAACCTTTCTCAATAATCGAGAAAGCTACAGATTGGATTCTGGAGGTTGATTCGGTCTCTAAGCAGTATAAATTCCCTGAAAGTCTCGGATGCACAGCCCTCCGTCCAGATATAACTCTTTACTCTCTATCTCGGAAGGTGGCTCTTATTGTAGAATTAACTGTTCCATGGGAATCATATATCCCAAAAGACCACGAGTACAAATTAAATAAATACCATGATCTTGCAAATGCCGTAACCCGGAACGGCTTCACTGTTCACCTTCACGCGGTGGAAGTTGGCGCTCGTGGCCTGCCAGCTAAATCTCTATTTCACCTCTTTAAAGATCTTGGCCTTTCCAGAAAAATAATCAACTCTTTCTTAGAAAAATTATCTAAAACTGCGATTTGCGCATCTCAAATTCTATGGCTTCGAAGGGGGAGTGAATGGGTGGCAAGGTGAACGCTCACATGTGGCAAGAAAGCTGTCCTAAACCTACCACAGCCGGTTCGTAAGTCCGGAATCCACTGCTCACCCCCCAGAAGTGTAAAAAAAAATAGTATTATGTTGGGCCCGACTCCGGTCGGTGAATTCCATGGCAGCTCCGTTTGTATTTATTATTATATGTTTTAATGTTTTAACAAAAAAAAGTCTCATAATATAAGAAGTTGATTGAGTTTCAGCATCTTAAATATACCTCCTACCAGCAAGGTCTAATAGACCTCTCCCGCACCTTGAATTAGTTCTGCTTGAGGTTTATAAGACCTTGTGACGCATCTCGAACAAGATTCAAATTTTAACTGCCGCAGGGAGGGAATGTGTTAACCATAAAAAAAAAGCTTAAAATTAATGTAATTTAATGGTATTCTTTTATTTTCTTTGCAGCTCTATCCCCGAGTCTCCATCCAGGAAGAAGCCAATGAATACACGCCATAAATCGTATTATTGAGAAGCGAGCATCGCCGCATCGGAAAATTCTCGCCGTCGCCTTTTAAAAATACACATAAATCCCACAGTCATTTTATTTTATTGTCTATGCAATCAAAATTTTATTTTCATTGATTTTAGATAAAAGAAATAATATTCATTGGTTGGATAGAAATGGTATCCGTAATCCGAACCGCATGCACTGTTCTTTATGCCCTTGTAAAGAGCTCTGTACATTTGGCTCGAATTTAACAAAAAAAAAAAAACAAAAAAATCGCAGTGATGCTTGCTCACGTTTATATTTTAATTATCAATAGATTGTACAATAAAATGTAATTAGTATTGTAGAAACTGTGAAATACTCTGTTTAAACAAAATATAATCGATACAAAAACATGTAATATAAAACAAATATTTTACAATAGAGGTAAAATTGTTGATAAATTGTATAAAGATCATAAGCATTGTATATTTGAAAACGGGAAAATATAATTTTCTTGTTTTTTTTTTTTTAATTAAATAATAAAAGTCATTTTAAAATGATACAGTAGCATATCATTTACAGTCCACTTTTATTATATGTATGTATATTTGAAAATAAAGGAGATTATCATAAGCTTATCATCGCATGTGTACTTAAACTTCACCTGTAAAATTTTTGCAATATTGTAAAGTTTCTAAGTTATAAGAAAATGTAATTTCTATTCGAGTATCATTTGACAATACCAATAAATAAATTTTTATTTCATAAATTTTGTTTTTTTTATTTTGGTTCGTCGTTTTCGGTTTCGTCTTTTGTGATTTCTTCTTTTTCTTGGACGCTAGAATCTGATGTTGATTGATCGTTCGACAAACCGTATATATTATGCAATTCTTGAAGTTTGTAGCCTATTTTGACGCTTTTCGTTTTTGTATCGTTGCATTTATTTACAAGCGACTTTGCTTGGTCTTCAAGTCTCTTCATTCGTTCTTCTTTTGCTTGAATTCTCGCTTCGTATTCTTCGGAAGACATACTCGGCGATTCTGTCTGTCTTTCAGGTGTAGAAGCGCACACTTCGGAATTTCTGTCTTCTTGAATTTCACTAGTTTGTGGATTTTGAATTTTGCTTGCTTCGTCACTTTCATTTACTGTACTGATATTTGCTTCAATATTTGTGGTACATTCGTTTTCCATGACCTTTGTGCTTTCGTCATGTGCAACCGTATCTACTGCTTTTTGTTCCAAACCTGGTTCAGAATTTCTTCGTAAAATTCTACCGAGTTGCTGGTTCAGTGCTTCGCCTCTTTCATTCGTCGTACTCATTTGTTTGACCATACTTTTACACTCGTTTTCCATGTCGCACATTCTTTGATCACGTGCCGCTAACCTCTCATTTTGGAGTCGAATGTTTTCGAGAATCTGCGCAGGACTGATCGCTACACGATTTATTTCTTCGTCACTCCCACTTGCCGTTGTAATTTCTTCAGTATTGTGAAGTCGATCGTTTTCCAGAATTTGTGCGGGATTGATGATCATTGTACGATCGGATTGATCTTCACTGATGCTCGCCGTCGGAACTTCTTCAGTCGTCTGAAGTTGAACTGTTTCAAGTAAATCCGGTGGATCAGACACAGAGGCAGAATTCCTATCCAAAATTCTACCGAGTTTTTGATTCAGCGCATCACCTCTTCGATTCGATGAATTCATTTGTTTGACGATACTCCTGCATTCGTTCTCCATGTCGCTCATTCTTTGATCGCGCGCCGCTAACCTCTCATTCTGGAGTCGAATGTTTTCGAGAATCTGCGCAGGACTGATCGGTACATAATTCATTTGTTCGTGACTCACACTCGTCGTCGGAATTTCTTCGGTATCCGTTGGTATTTCTTCTTCGTTGAATATTTCTTCAATGGTCGTCGAATGGATATTTTTCAGTATTCCTTTTCGTTTTACTTTCGGTTTTTGTTTCGTTGGTCCAGTATCGGATATTTCATCTTCTTCAGTATCCGATAATATGTCCCCGTTTGCGTTACTGATATCTTCGCTTTCATTATCTTGATCGTCTAGGGGTAAATCGGTCACATCTACCATATCGCTAATCGGATCTTCTCCCTCGGCCATCGGGTTGTGATCAGTTGTTGAATCATGATTTTCAACCCTTTTCGTAATGGGAATTACTTTGTCTTTAAAGGAATCTTCGTCGTCGCTTTGCTTCTCATCGCTAAAACCGCTCTCAGCGGACGTATTAACGGAATCATCGTTGTCTTTCAACTTTCTTTCGGCGAATTCAGACCTCAGTTTCTTCCATTCGATCTCAGTGTCGGTATTCTTCTGCCTGGCCATATCCCATTTCTCACGACAATACTCCAGCTCTTCTTTGATTTCTGTGAGCAGCTTCCTTTTCTGTTGCAGTTCGTACCGTAGGATTTTCTCGTGCGTGTGCAACTGCTGATGGTGGCGTCGCAGCCTGCCGACGACGTGCCACGTCTTCGTCAATTCGGACGAGACGAGGCACAGACGTCGCTCCTGATCCTGCAGTCGATTCTCCAGATGAGAATTCAACTGCTTCATTTTCGTCATCTCCTTCTGCAGACTCTTCTTCTCCAAGATGAGATCCTTCAGTCTTATGTACGTCTGGCTGACGCTCGGGACGAGCACGCTTGCTCCGGACGGAGTCTGAACCGACTTGTAGCAGCTGCTCGGGTTCTCCCCGTCGCCTTCGTTGCTGGCCTTTGAATTCTGATGACTGAGCAGCTCGAGCAGAACTCTCCAAACTTTCGGCAGATTGCCGACGATCTCCTGGCACGACGTCAGCCCGTTGAACGAATCCGACGTTGAAGCGTTGCCGTCTCTCTCATCATTTTCAACTTGACTAACGAGATCGAGGAGAAGTTTGGGAAGCGCCGATGCAGCATCGCTGCAGTTTTCTTTTACAGCCATATCTTTCAATAGATCGTGATGCTCTTCTAATCGGTTGACAAGTTTGTCGAGATCTTGGCTTTGATTGTGGCCAAGGAGCATTTGTGTGAACAGCTGAAATGAAAACAAACGTGAAATTAAATTATTTTGAAATATTGAAGAAAGTATCGTTGTCGGTAAGAATGAGGTCAGTAATATTTTTGATGAAAAACAGTTAATGATGCAAACTTGAACATTTTATAACACTCTATAAGATGGCGTTGTCGAAAACGGAATAAACAATCTCAGTGAGTCAATACAACAAGCGAATAGCTTTTGTTAATAAACTGGAAACGAAACTCCCACTCCATGGAAATATGAGGGATATGGGGTGTGTCTTAATAATTTCAAGGTACTTAATTAAAATAAGAAATTTTTGGGTACTTATATATTTCTTACATTTTTATAATTATTAATATGAATAATAAATGATCAAGCAGCTCAACTGATTTGGCCATAACTGAATTTTTGGTTTTCGGTCATTATTTTTAGTATCCAGTCTTTTTAAAAATATTAATGTATTTAGCATTACCGCACACAACTATTCATGAGTCATGGAGGCACTGTACCAAGGTAGATGGGTCGTACACATGATGGCTGACTATTGTTCATAAGGGCTCGGCTCACTTGAAACCCCGCTAAAGGGCAATTGCCCAGCAAAAGGCATCACATTAAAAAAAAATAACTTGCAGTAACTATACATATTAGGTATAGTTACTGCAAGTTATTTTTTTTAATACAAAAAGTACTTTTCTTACCAAATAGCTATAAAAAAAAGCATATCAATAGCCTAAAACTAGTGCAACAAATAATGAATACAAATAATACTAATAATATCAAATGTCAGACAAAACAAGATCAATAATATTAAAAAAACACGACTGTCGGTAAAAAAGTGAACTATAGTAGGTATATATAATTATTGGAAACAATTTATTCACACGGAATAGCACGTCTTTTAGAGAATAAAGTTCTTCGATGAAACAATATTCGCTGAACGAAATTCAATTTACGCAAGCTCCGTTTATGCGTGTTATCTCTATAAACATCCACCAGTACTTAAAGACAATTGCGCATTCTGTGGGTTACTCGACGGGCCTTGTCCAAGGTCCGTGATCAGCCGTGATGCCTTCCGCTGGGCAATTGCCCTTTAGATATTATTAGATATTATGTAGACTTGGTATCATTGATTTCTATAAAATCAATGTTGGTATGAAGAAAAACATTCTTTATGAAAAGTATATTTGGTAAGATTTCCCTTTATTTATTTTTTACGCATATTTTGTATGACTTTGTCTGTACCTTAAAAATTAACGTGATAGACAAAAACTAGTTTATTTTGGATTCAGAAGCCAAAGTTAGCCATAACTATAAGTGACAGACTTGAGACAGCGAAATTGCTTTTCCCAGTGTTATTCAATAAATGCATGAGCCGTGAATCTTACGTTATGATGCAAATCTGCTTACTGCCAACTTATTATTATACTGCAAGTCAGTCTTTGGCGAATTGCCAGTGTTTTTCTTGCCATGTTTGTTATTAGTAATTATTATAATATTACATATTTATATAAAATATTATATATTTATTATTTATTTACTTACCTGGTTGATTCCCGCCATCTCCATTTGCAGTCCATTCGTTTCACTCTTGTACGTTCCGAGCTGATCATCCTTAGATAAGATTGCATCTTCTTTTTCCTGAATTTCTTTTTGCAGTGTATCTATTTGTGTCCTTAGTTCTTGATTTCTAAAGCATTAGAAAAAGTATTAGAAAAATATTCTCCAATATTCAATCTAAAACAGTTTTAACGAAACTATCAAAACTGTTGAGTTACTATCAAAAAAGTTACTACAACTAAATTTTTAGGTATCACCATTGATTATAGATTAATTGATTAATATACTGCTTAATGCCATACGACTTTTTAGCAACCCTTCTATGCCGGCGACATGCAGATGGAGCTGATAGCATTGTCCGGTGAAACTATTAGCAATTTATTTGGCCATCTACAACAATATCGATAATGAATGTTCTTTTTAGAAAGGTCTGATTGATAATAATCCAATAATTTAACAAATGATAACAATAATAATATTCAATTATTACTTCTATCTCAACCCAAAGAAGCGCCTTCTGCGCTGTCATAAGCGGATTTAAAACAGTACGTGTAGACCCTCCCCAACCTAAGATACCGTATGAAATTAAACTATGTGCTAAGGCATGGTATACATTTTGAGGGATTTTAAATATAACACGTTCCGAATTAACCTAAACGCATATACTCGTATAAGTCTCCTTACTTAAGTCGCCACATCATTTACAGGATGTTATCCAATAGGAGACCGAGATATTTGGCTCGAGTTTTATGTTGTATAGTTGTGCAGTTACATTGCATATTAATTAACTAATAAATGATTTTTAGGATTTGGGGTACATAATAAGTACAATCGTGGTACTTGAAAAATATCAAATTGACTATTTAACATGGCCGTAAAGCAATTTTTGCTCGTTTATTTGTTTTTATTACAATCATTAACCTTTTTAATGTAAATTTTATATTTATTTATAACGTACAAGAAAAAAAATACAAGGACATGCATAGTACATGAGCAATAATTAAGAACAAACATTATTATAGCGAAAAACATAGCTCTATGCATATAAATATGCTAGCATATCCGAATGAGGCGAAATCGCACAACCAACTAGAGGATTCGCTGCCGCGCGCTCGCACCGTACGGTCGTCCGCTCCGCTCGCGCCGCGACTAATTTATTTTACCGCCGCGCGCCAAACCGCTCTCGTGTTTGATACTGTTGTAGCGTTGCTCCAGTTCATTCAGTATTAACCCCGCGCCGTCGATTTTCTCCGGCCCGCCTAAGCAATCGGTTCGTACGCGTTTTCAGTAGTGATACAAATAAGGTGTACGACAGTAGTGATACAAATCAGTGCCCGGCGTCCGTCCCGAACGGTCGCCTGCTCCGCTCCGCCGCCCGCGCTGAATATAGCCGCAACGAGTGCTCGCTGTGCAGCGTTGCTCCAGCCTGTTCTTGTATTCTCCGTGCCGTCGAGTGAATCTCCAGTTCGGCTAAGCGACCAGTTCGTGCGCGTAATTAGTAGAAATACGAGTTTTGTGTACGAGCTGTGGACTTTTATATTTTTTACTTTATAAGTGAACATATCGGAAATGCAGTCTTTCGTCGACGCTGCTGAAGATACCATGGCCTATAGCTCACCTGTAGCTAGAGGTCGAGATATGCCGCTGCTACTACCTGCCACTCCAAAGAAACGCGAAAGAGAGCCCGCGTCTCCCGACACCGAGCTAGAAAGGGATTCGCAGCGCCGTCGGGCCGGCTCGTTTGGAGCCGACGGCTGCGAAGCCCTCCTGACGCCGCCGCCTTCGGACAACGAGGATGCGCGCGGCGAGCAGGCAAGCGGGCCGTCCTATGCTGAATTAGCGGCTAGGAAGAGCCCCTCGCCGCTGCCGCGCTCACTGACGCCTCCCACGCAGTCATCCCAGCCACCGAAGCCGACGCCACGTCCTCAGCCAATTATAGTGGAGAAGCTGGACAACTGGACCGTCCACCTAAACACCCTTCACGCAAGGCTGGGGAGAGCGCCTATCGTGGGGCCAATAAGTGGAGGTTTACGGTTTCGCCCGGCGGACGACGCTGAATACCGCGTCGTACAGGACTACCTGCACTCCCTCGGCAATATCGCGTGGCACTCCTACACCGCGCCGGCTGAGAAGGATGCCAAAATTGCAATACGTGGCCTCCCGGAATCGACAACGTCCGAAGAGGTCATCTCGGGTCTAGCCGCCCATGGCTTTGAGGCCACATACGTCAAGATGATCCACGGGGGGCGGCGACCCCTTTTTCATGTCGTCCTCCGGAAGACAGATCGCTGGCGCGAGGTGTTCCAGCTCCCGGACCTACACCACATAAAGGTCACAGTGGAGTCCTGGAGGGGACGAAAGGGCCCCAAACAGTGCCACCGATGCCAGCGATTCCGCCACAGCAGCCACAACTGTCACCGGCCGCAAGTCTGTGTCTGCTGCGGCGAGGAGCATGCAGCCAAAAACTGTCCGAGACCAAAGACAGTCAAAGCAACATGCGGCAACTGCGGGGCGGATCACCCCGCAAACAACAGGAGGTGCCCTGCGTTCATGGCAGAAATCCGCCAGACAACGAGGCAGCAGCAAGGTGCTCCGCGAGCGGCGGCTGCTGCCCCTCAAGCAGAGCCGCGAACCGCTGCCCCGCGCGCCCCGCGCGCCCAGCGCTCCCAGACCGCCCCAGCCCCGGAACAGACTCAGTCTCCACGGGCTTCGCCGCGGAAACCGGCAAAACCACAGGCTATGCCTCAGCCTCCCCCCGCTCCACAGCTACAGAAACAAAAACCGGTGGCGAGCCGGGAGGCTCCCCTTTCGTGGAGGCAGAAGCCGGCACCGTCGACCGCTTGTCAGCAGCCAGCTACTGCAAAGAAGTCAAATCGGCAGCGCTCGAAGTGGCCGACGAGAACGCCTCCACAGGAGACGAAGCTGGTCGAGAAGGCGACCCCCCCAACACACCGACCCCAGCCCCAACAGCCCAGCCAAGAGGCTGTAAACGTAACGGTGGCAGACCTGCTGTCGCTGGTAAGCGAGCTACTTGCCAACCCGGCGGAAGCAGGCTCCATCGTAGCGCGCACCCTACAGCGCCTACTGGGGCCGTCGTCCGCCCTACAGTGCACAGCCATGCCTCCTGCATCGGCAGGCCACTAAGAATAGTGCATTGGAATGCGGATGGCATCAAAAGCAAGCTTCCGTCGGTGCGAGCCTTCCTGCAGGAACAGCAGGTCGACGTCCTCCTCGTATCGGAGACAAAGCTCCTGAAATTCGTCTCGGTGCGCATACCCAACTACATCGCGTACCGGACGGACAACGTGACGACAGAAGGTCGCGCGTACAGGGGCACCGCCGTCTTCGTGAGGAGGACGATGCTCCACCAACAAATCGACGTGCCGCAGCTAGACTCGCTGTACGCAACGGGAATTCAGCTAAGAGCAGGCGGAGTAGACTTGCGTATTTTTGCAGTCTACAAACCGCCCAGCAACCGACTGGAGACTGGCGACATCGACAAACTCCTACACCCGACGATACCTACGATCGTAGCCGGCGACCTGAACAGCAAGCATCCGGCGTGGAACTCGACGCGCGCCAACGTCGATGGCGCGCAATTGCTTAACCACGCCGAGAAAAGAGGCTTCACGGTCGCCGGACCGGAACAACACACACGTGTTCCGAGCACGCCAACCCACTCGTCAGAGGTACTCGATGTCGCCCTCCTGCACAACGTGACATTTCCCTACGTGCAGGAAGTCATTTATGAGCTACAGTCGGATCACCTGCCGGTTCTCTTAGAGCTACAAACCGACGTTGCTACAGCGAGTCACTATAGAGAGCGCCGCCGTATTGACTGGACACGTTACGAAAAGCTGCTTGGTAAGGCAATCCTAGACTATAAGACACCGGTCACCATCGGAGATATCGAGAGCCGGGTGTCCAACCTTCAGGAGGCCATCAAGACCGCGCTGGAAGCCAGCTCCTCGACGATAGAGGCGAAAGCGACACGTCCCCGCCTCCCGCAACGACTGCGAGACAAGCTGCGGGAGAAGCGGCGCTTGCATCGCTTCTGGGCCGAAAATCGGTGTCCGGAAGCTAAGCGCCGCTTAAACAAAGCGAACGCTAGCTTGCAAGAGGAACTGCAGACGTACGCAGCCGAGTCGTGGGAGGAATTCCTCGACTCGATAGGCGACGACATGCCATCTATATACAGGCTGAATCGTCGCCTGCTGAGTACGGCTGAACCAGCGCGGCCACTACTGGATTCGACCGGGAACCTCCACTATGTCGCCGACGACAGAGCGACTCTCTTCGCGGACCACCTGGAGAAGACCTTCGTCCCGCACGACATAGAAGACCAGGAGCACTCCAAGGTGGTCCACGAGCACCTAGCTGCGGAGGAGGAATCGCCACCGGAGCTCGGCAGAGAGATCCCGCCGATAACTCCGGCTGAGCTCCAGCGTCGAATCCAGCAACTCAAGCTGAAGAAGGCACCCGGCCCCGACGGCATCAGTAGCGGCGCGCTGAAGAGACTTCCGCGTCGCCAGCTACCGGCCCTCGCAGGGCTGCTAAACTCCTGCATCAGACTCGGTCATTTTCCAGAGAAGTGGAAGACGGCTAAGGTGATAATGCTGCCGAAACCTCACAAAGACCTGCGGCAACCGGGCAACTACCGCCCGATCTCGCTGCTGCCTACCCTCGCGAAGGTCTTCGAGCGATGCGTGCTGGCGCGACTAACACCGCACCTCGCCCCGCGCAACGAGCAGTATGGATTCCGTACGGGCCACTCGACTACCCTGCAACTCACGCGGGTAGTACATCGCCTGACGGAATCCTACAATAAGCACCAGCATACGGCAGCCGTCTTCCTGGACGTCGAAAAGGCGTTCGACCGAGTCTGGCACGAGGGCCTCCGCTACAAGCTGGCGACACAGACCACGGCACCGCGCTTGCTCCGTAACGTGGTGGCTTCCTTCCTCTCCGGAAGAGGGTTCTTCGTCGCGGTGGAGGGCGAGCAGTCCACAATTCGTCCCATCGCGGCGGGAGTCCCGCAGGGAAGCTGCTTATCGCCGGCGCTATACGGTGTCTACACAAATGACATACCGCTCAGCGCCGGCGCGGAGCTGGCGCTATTTGCGGATGACGCTATGTATATGGCAACTTCAATCAACATCGAGGTCGCGGCCAAGAAACTGCAGCAGCAACTAGACCTTATGCCAGAATGGCTAAGGAAATGGCGGATTGTCGTTAACGCGGCTAAGTCCGAAGCGATCATCACCGGCTCACTCAAAGTTTACCCGGAGCCGGTGAAACTCGACGGCACCCCGGTACCGTGGAAGAACACGGTCAAGTACCTCGGGGTGCATATCGACCGTCGCCTTAACTTTGCGCACCACGCGAAAGCAACAATTGCCGCTTCGAAATCCGCCTTCTACGCGCTGCTGCCCGTTCTCCGTTCGGCCGCGATCCCGGCGAAGACACGTCTGCTGATGCTGAAGATGTACGTGAGGACGAAACTCACGTACGCGGCACCGGCCTGGTACCACCTCATCTCGGCATCGCAGCGGAGTAACATCCAGCGAGTGCTGAACGTGGGGCTAAGAAAAGTGTCGGGAGCCCCTTGGTACGTCCGAAATGCGACTCTGGAACGCGATTTTAGCGAAACAGAGTCCGTGGAGGAACACGTAAAGCGCCTCGCGCGCGCTATGTACCGCAGGGCCGACACCTCGCCTCATGAGCACATCCGCCAGCTCGCTCCTCTGCACACCAGACCACCGGATGTCCGGAAGCCGTACCCGCGCAGTCTGCTTGATTAGCGGACCACCAGCGCGGGTATCGCAGCACAGCAGCCTTGCCACAAAAGATGTCATTACCACCTCCCGTCACAATCCTTCACGATAAGGTGCCTAAGCACATAACAATGAATCTTGCCACAGGGCACAAAGCCCTGTGACGCCATTCCAGAAAGCCGGGCCAATGGGCCCGGCTCACGTGACACCCCACGAAAAGGCAAAATGCCTAGTGGAAGATGTCACGGGCCTCTAGCAAGGCCCGTCGACAGATATTTGATTTGACCAACTAGACCTAGAAGGTCTGTCTCTGGCTGTGCTGTGTTATACCAACTGTATTTTGGAACTCGCGAACTGACGAAGGTGATCAATTTTCAAATATTTCTAAATCGAACAAATTAGTTGTTTACACAAATTAAAGTAAAATTTAAAGTAGAAAAAAATATGTATGCAATTAAGGACTAAAATAAAGTAAACTTTACATTAAATTCAATACATTTAAGTGGAAAATAAGTAATAATATATACAAATATATAAATAAACACTACATTCTAATATATATATGTATAAGAAAATGATATGTAATATTGCACAATTTTACAAATACATATTTTTTTAATATTCACCTTAAGGTATTAATAAGATCTTTAGTTTTTGAACGCCCAATATAAGCCAGTTTTTTACTTTACCAGGTTAATGATTTTATTGCCTACTTATTTTATACCGTGACCTTTTTAGGATTTTTTACTTGTTTTTTGTCACTTTTTAGTTTTTGACACTTTTTAGAAAGGCTGAAAAATATCTGCATTCGCTTTATTTACAACCCAAGAAAGTAGTCATATTTGGGAGTACAGAAGGAGTCTTCACTGGCTGAGGACCCGAGAAAGGAGAGATATGAGGGTCCTCGGTTTGCTCTTCGGAATCTTGAAGGCAGCCACTCCGAGCTATCTCATATGTAGGTTCAATGCCTATCAGCTCACGGCTGCTCTTTGAGATATGAAGACAACCCACTGCTCTCGATCCCTGGTTACATTAGTGATTTCTACTCGCACTGCTTCTTCACTACACTTCTTGAAAGGACAACACCGAGTTTGTATTACTTTTAACGCAGGCTCAAAGAACACTTTTACACGCGGTCATAAATTTCTCTCGCCCCCTCCCCTCCCTTCCGACTTCACTGCAACATTATAGGTTGATTGATTAAAAAAAAGTTGTGTTTAATTTCCTGTTGGATTTATAATGTTACATTTGATACAAGATACAAGCTGATACAAGCTACCTTTATTTTGTATATATAAGTCACCTATAATATAAGTGATTTATTAATAGTTTTATTTTATTTGGTTCATGTTCGCTGTAAGATATTGCTTCATGGCAATAGGCTCGCCGATTTGTTTTATCAAATAAAGCGTTTTATTGTTGTTATTATTATTAGTGATTTTGATTTTAGTACAAAACAATATACCATAATAAAATTAACGTCGGCCCCACGTTGGGCGCCACAATATTTCCATGACAAAAAAATATGTATGCTTACTTCTCTATTTCCGCTGTGGTTATCAGCTTCTGGTCTTCCAGTTGCCTCGTGAGGTTTCTCCTGGTGACGTCGGCGACCCTGGCTCTCTCTTCGTAAAGAACTCGCAAGTTACGAATGTTTCGCAGTTGTTTCTCGTATTCTTGTCTCAGATCGTCTGAGAGGAGTTGAGTCTCGCGATCGGCTAGGGAAGTTTCGATCTCTTGCAGTTTTTCTTTGAGCTGAAAATGAAGCTGAATGTTATTTGAATATATAACAGGGACATTTCGAACGACAAAAGAGAATGGGCATTTTTGTATGAAAGGTGTACCCAGATTGTAACAACTAGGAACGTACAACAATGAAATGTTTAAAGAAGTAATACTATCAAAGTTTAACTAATTAACCCGTTTCGTTTTGCAAATACAAACATTCGAAGTTTTGTATATCTGGTTGATTTTGTGAAATAAAATAGTTATTAAATCTTATTAGGTAAATAGAGTTTATTATACTAAAAAGGGTTAATTATAAGTCGTTATTAGAATCAGTAGTGTAACTAAAATCCAACCAAAAAACAAAAATCAATCATGTCCAGTATTACAGCCAGAAAGTAAAAACGAAATAACATGAAAACAAAGAACGAAGAAATGACAACGATCCAAGCGCAAAACTTACTTGCCACTGAATATCTATCTTTGCCCTACTTATTTAATGTGTCTGTTTCATCCATAAACTTGTTTAGATAACCTCAATGTAAAACAGAAGAATACCGACGACCCAGGCGTAAAATCTTACCTGGCACCCGCACACTGATCAATCTGTCTCTATCTTAATTATTGCCTGTTTATTTTTCATCCCTAAACTTATTTACCGCTTTAGCTCTCGGGATAAGGTAAAAGTACTCACTCGGTACTATACGGTTTAGTTTGTAATATTTACTATATGTTTTTACTTCATACTTTGTATATAAATAATATAAACAACTGTATTGTTTAAATAAAATGAAACGAATAAGGTATTCTAAAAAAATGCATATTTTTACAACTTCAACCCCCTATAACTTTTATCAGCCGCGTATTTCAGTCTAGCTGCTGAAGAATTAAATATTACAGTTGCAATAAGCTTTCGTTTCGTATATGTGGCAAAGCAAGTGGATACGAAATTACCCATTCTCTTTTGAAGTAGGAGCAGCGAAATATCGATCGGGAAATTTAAATTTGGAATAAAGAAATATCGAACGTGATCAATATTTGAATTTAGAACAGTGTCGCGAAGTTTGAATTTTGAGCAGGTATGCGATAGTTTAATAACGATCTGAATGAATTGGGAACTTACTATCGTTAGCTGATTTTCGGACGAACAGGGAAATTTCGAATTCGAAATTTGAATTTGGAGCAGCGAAATATTGAACGGGAATTTTGAATTCGGAACAGTGTAATATCGAACGTGATAAATATTTGGATTTGGAACAGTTACGTGAAATTTTATTTTTTAGCAGGGAAATATCAAATGCGATATATGAATGTCATATGCGATTACCAGAAAGAATTGGGTACTTACTCTCGTTAGCTGATCTTCTCTTATTTCCAGCATTTGTTTACTGACTGAGGCGACTTCTTTGAGCGCTGCGACTTGGCGCTTCGATTCGAATAGTCCTTTGTTCAGCAATGCGTTTTCAGTATTGGTCGATTGAAGAGCGCAATTCAGCTCGCTCAGTTCTTTCTTCAGGAGAATGATTTGCGTTTCCGTCTCGGCGAGCTCCATGTTTGCCTCTGGCGCGTCGATATTGTTCTCGGCGAGCAAAGACCGCAGCGAGCTATTTTCGGCTGCGAGTTTTTCGTTTGTTCTCTGCAGCGCTCTCATCTCGTTCTTCCTCTCGGCGATGATCCTGCGACGCGCTTCCCTTTTCCGCGCTAAATCCTCGTGGAACCGCTTCATTTCCTCTTGGCGCGTCGTCGTTTCGATTTCGACTGGTCGATCGATCGGTTCAATTTCACTTTCGTTGCTTCCACATTGTTTTTCAACAACACTTTCGCGATCGTCGTTGACTTCCGCGGTGCCGCGCTGTATCACGCTTATCACGTTCCCCATCGCTTAATCCAATATTAAAAGCATTCGTAATACCCGTCGGCGACCATGCCAGAATACATACTGAATACACGCTCTTGGCTCTTTCTCCCCGTGCGGTGAACGCTACTTGTTTTATAAATAGAAAATGTTTCGTCAGTCCGTCGCGTTTCAGTGAATGTTTAGCCGCTTCAGGAGCAGAGTCAGGCGCAGTAGGCGGAATATTTATTATATCAAAACGTACTGCGCGGTTTGGGCACGAAAAACACGATGACCAGGCGCCAAAACAAATGCGTGCCAAATTACATATTAGGGAAAATAAATACATAACACAGAACAGAGACGCATCTAACCCTACACCTTAATTGACACCGGATTAGTAAGATCACAGTATACAGACAGCAGTTTCTCTTACAAGAAGATTTAAATCGAAGCGAGCGACGTCACGAGTCCTAAGAGCTCGCATGTGGATACGCATCCTACTCCGCCGACGCAGATATTCAAACGTTCGAGAAATTTCCCAATCTCCACCCGCGCGTAACGCCAATCAAAGGCGTACGCCGAGAGGCATCGCTCTGTTCACTTCCCTATCCTATCCCCGCATCGCTCTGCTGCTAGAGAGTGCGCTTACTGTTCTAACTCTGTATACTGTGCACAACGGTTTTCTTCACCAAAGCGTTTGTTTTAATAATAAGCTTCCTGCGTCTATCAGAAGACTTGGAGATAACCAATTTAAAAAAAAATGTCCATAGCTTATTTAAGAACCCAGTATATGGCATAAGAGATTTAGATAATGCTGAAATTTTGATAAACCCACAAAGTTTGGCACATCCCTGGCGACGGGGAGCGGGGAACCATGCACCCCCGAGCACATTGCAACTTGCTGCATATGCATATGTGGCATTAGCGAAATAAAGTATATTTTAAATACCATTTTTGTCTCTTAGGCCTTATTTTCCGATAGGCCTTAATACCCACATGTACCTACCTTATTTAGGATCTACCAAAACGTTTTTTCCACCACCGGGTCACAGTAAATATATGAGCTGAAGCAGTATGGAAACTACGTACAAACGATCGAAACGAACGCACTCACCCAGACGCACGCTTCAACAGTAATCTAAGCGGTTTTCGCAGTACTGTCAGTCGTGAGTGCCACCATAAATTATCTTTGAGTGCCACCTCGAGACAAAAGGTTGCGTTATGCGTTTCTCTGTGTTGCTTGCGCCACAAACAGTCTGTAGTATACGGCTGCTTGAATTCACCTTCAAAACCTGAGCTTTCATTTTTTAAACTCCCTGCTGATATTAAAAGGTAAGAATGATTAATTGTTAAGTTGTTTATCTATACTACTATATACAATTCTTCAGCGCAGTGTATGTATGTATGTCTTTCTGTATGTTTGTTTTGATTTGGTGCAAAGCGATTTAGGTAAAATTTCACCAAAGTGTTCCTTAGAACCTCAGAATTAAAAAAAGCGTTATTGGGTTCGTTTAATTTGTCTTGACAAAAACTATAACCTTGTGTAGTGCCCAGGATCTGATAATGGAGACGGAAGGTGGCCATGGGAACTCCTAAACTACACACGATAAACCTGTCATGTTTGGGCTCGTTTGATTTGTCTTGACAAAAACTATAACCTTGTGTGATGCCCAGCATCTGATGATGGAGGCTAACCGCCCGTTCCCACTTGTCGGATGTCGGACCCGATAAACTACCGCCAACCCAGGGTACATCAGCCATGTCATAGTGAAACTTGGAAGGCGCTATCATAATGTAATGCGTAGGTATACAAAATTTTGAGTCTCTGCTGTGACCGTTGAGTAGTCCTCTTATCGGGAGCCAACCCAGAGAACATCATTCATGTCATAGTGAAACCTAGAGGGGGCTATCATAATTGAATGCGTATACAAAATTTTGAGTCTTTGCTGTTGACCGTTGAGAAGTTCCCTCATCGGGAGCCAAGCCATGGTACATCAGCCATGTCATGGTGGAACTTGGAAGGGGCTATCATAATTGAATGCATATACAAAATTGTGGGTCTCTGCTGTTGACCGTTGAGGAGTTCCCTCTTTGGGAGCCAACCCAGGTTACATCAGCCATGTAATGTTGAAACTTGGAAGTTGCTATCATAAGTATTGAATGCTTACATAAAATTGTGTGTCTGTGCTGTTGACAGTGGAAGAGTATCCTCGTCAGGAGCCGATCCTGGCTGTAAAATCAGGTCATGATCATGCCATAATAATTCATTGTTATCGAAACTGTACCGCCAAATAAAGAATTTTATTAATAATTAAAAATATTTTTTTATTTTTACAAAAAATAAAGATTGACCACCTCTGTACTGTACTTACCTCGTGAAGTCTTTGGTGTAATAAAAACTTTTATGTTTTTATTCATTCTATTATTGTTCATACACTTAGTACAGTAAACCATATTTACACTTTTTTATATATTAAAACACTAATTGAATCAATTGTAGGGCAAAAATAAACAATACGCAAAATGTGTACGTCCGAACGCCTTGAGCTTTGAGTACTTGCGAAGGCGCTCTTTGTTTCGTCTGACAGCCCAGCTTTGTCTATGCTGTAAGTTTTTCTAATTTCCATCCCACTCGCCGAACGTATCATCTTCCATTTTTCACTAAACAATAAAATTTAACCGACCATTTTTTAAGCCTAGCGGAATTCCGCAATTATCTATCTAATTATTTGAAGTCGACATGTCATGCTAGTCTTGAACGTAGAATGGTAATCATAACGCGATGAACGTAAATCATGCCTGAAATTGAAGCATGATTATCATTAATTTAATTCGAAGTGTTTGTCTATTAATAATATGAAAAATCAAATGGGCGGCATGACGGTCTACCAACCGACCAGAGGGAAAGTTTTGTGAACGTGCTGAAAAAATCGAGGTGAAGACGGAAATATTCATTCTGACCCCCCTCCCCCTTCCCGAGACGTTTAAAACCATCTCCAGATAATTGTCTGCTTGTCTGTCTGTCTGTGTGTATTCCTCCACGATAGCGCCCAAACGACTAATCCGATTGAGTTGAAATTTGGCATGCAGGCATCATTTGGTCATGGCAAGAGTTAAGAAGGTGTGGTTGAAATCAGTCCACCAGGGGGCGCACTACTCATAATTCAATTACGAAATAATGGACTTAAAGACTTGAAATATGGTATACAGATGCCTTGTTGGGCCGAACTCACATTGAATTTTCGTCGGTCAGAAGAATCGAACTTGTTTAATGCGTTGCATTCTCACTGTCCGCGAGGTCAACCTCCTTTCCCAAGGTACTCGTACATCAAGCTCAAAATCCTTCCGTAAGTCCTTGGCTATTTGCCGGAAATATTTTTGGATGACACAACCAATTTTTTTTGTTTACCTTGAATAACGAATTTGATTGCACAATGCCTAAAATAACACTCTTAAAAGGCATGTAGCCTCCAGTATTATATGCATAGCCAGTACTAACCTTATCGACAAAATTCCAAGTTGAAGATAAGAATCCTCTGTCATTAGCATATAACAGCTTCCGTTTTCAGGACTTACTTAAAATCTTTGGGATTTTAAGGTTGAGCTCAAACAGCTGCAAAAGATATTAAAAGGTACGGACATACTTAATTCATCAAGACAAAGAAGCGTGAACTTTTTGAACGAGGCGGATATTCTTGGGGCGGTAATTTTCCCTTTCGGCGCCCTTTGTTTCGTCTGACAGCTCAGCTTTGTCAATGTCAGTTTAATACGCTGTAAGTTTTTGCTTAAACTCATTTCCATCACGCTCGCCGAACGTATCATCTTACATTTTTCACCAAACGATAACATATAACCGAACATTTATAAATCTAGCGGAAATCCGTAATCATCTATATAGTTGTCTTATTAAGTCAACTTGTCATGCGTGTCTGAATGATTTGAAGGAATCGGGTAAAACAATAAATGTCAACTTTTTGAAATTTTTGGTGATTCCATTTTTTAAATTAACTTGAAAAATTACATTACCTATAACAAGAAAAAAAATATTTTTCCTGTAAACTTCAGTTTCTAGAAGAAAAAAATACATTTTACTTAAATTCTCAGAAAAAACTATAATAACCAAAAAGCGAAATATTATAAGAATAATATAATAATAGGATTACCATTTTAATTAATTATCAGGAAAAAAAACCAAAACGTGGAAAGTCATTGGCCTTGATCAATATTTCCCATCATAGTTCCTCCTCGGAGTCAACCGGAGGGTACTCGAGGTAACCCCACCTATGGACCTGACGGAAAAGAATGATCATGGTACACCGTTACCTCTTGGACTTTGATCATTCTTTCCGTCACACGTTTTCTTGTCCTCATTGGGCAGACTATGATATTTCTTTCGATGATTGATTCGTTTGGGAACAAGCCACAAGATGGCGTTAGTAAAAAATGATATTGAAATTAATGATATTGAAAAATGATAATGAAAAATGATAAATAATTCAAATCAATAGTTTAATTTTTTATTTTTCGCTTAATTCGTCTCAATTGAAGGCATTTTGTGTTGCATAAGGATAAGCCCTATTTATGAGATATATGGATGAATAGTGATCGTTAGTCCACTGCAAAAGGACCTTTAAACTTACATTGCACCGTCGAAAGTCGTGCACATCCGTAAGTATATCTCATTCAAACATAAGCATTTCCCAATACAAGCTGGGATTTCCTTCGCTACTTTTTAAGTAGCTTTACCTAATTTTATTTTAAATAAAAACATCATCCTATAAACGGATTTCTTTACAAACCTTATCAAATATAACAATATTATACTGTTTTCTACAATGTTTCTTTATATATTTTTAATATTATACAATTTTATATAGGTTTACCCTATTTTGATAACATTATACAATCTTTATTATAAACTTCTCTGCCAGAAATTAAGATTGAAGTTTCTTCTTTCATTTCATTGGGCATATGGAGGATTTTTTTTTTATTTCGATTTAATGGCTCGTTGATAACAAACTCAGCCAATTGTATCATATTTTAAATGTTGGTAGCATTCGAAATTTGAAATATTTCGTAATGTCACTTTCATTTATAAAACGGCTTTGCCGAAGTGATCAATAGTTGAATTTTTTATTTTTTCGCTTAATTCGTCTCAATTGAAGGCATTTTGTGTTGCATAAGGATAAGCCCTATTTATGAGATATATGGATGAATAGTGATCGTTAGTCGACTGCAAAAGGACCTTTAAACTTATGTACATTGCACCGTCGAAAGTCGTGCACATCCGTAAGTATATCTCATTCAAACATAAGCATTTCCCAATTTGGGATTTCCTTCGCTACTTTTTAAGTAGCTTTTACTAATTTTATTTTAAATAAAAACATCATCCTATAAACGGATTTCTTTACAAACCTTATCAAATATATATATATATATATATATATATATATATATATATATATATATATATATATATATATATATATATATATATATATATATATATATATATATATATATATATATATATATATATATATATATATATATATATATATATATATATATATATATATATATATATATATATATATATGTTTATATATATATATATATATATATATATATATATATATATATATATATATATATATATATATATATATATATATATATATATATATATATATATATATATATATATATATATATATATATATATATATATATATATATATATATATATATATATATATATATATATATATATATATATATATATATATATATATATATATATATATATATATATATATATAAATAGGATAGAAAACGAATTTACCGCGTGAAATTTGTAGGACCCGACGTTTCGGTGACGTTGCAGCCGCCGTTGTCAAGGGTAAACTGAAGAGCTGTCAGTCCGTTGTTTTGCGGGTAGGCCGCAAACCGCTGCCGCCACTGCGTAGGTTATAACGGTGGTGGGGGGCCGGGCTCGGAGCGCGGGAATTTTTAAAATCCGTCTTGCACACAACACTCACTGTATCCTGTTTTACGTCTTTGCGTTCGGCGTTCGGCGGCGGGAACATTTTAAGAAGAGGGTTCCACGTAGAAGAGAGTTTGTAGCCGTCATCTCTATTGAAGTTCGGAGTTCTTCTTATTTCAATGGCTTCCCGGATCGCATGATCCGGTGTTGTTGGTGTTGTAATACTTCATTCGAAAGCTAATAAGATGCAGATGTTTTTAAGCTAATATGCATAAAAAATAGTGTTGTGATTTTTAGTTTTAAACATGCATTTTTGTGTAAATATGTCGCATTTTTTTATTAGTTTTCAAATGTTTTCGAGCATAGTGACAAAATTAACTTTAATAATGTACATTCCATAGCTAATATTTATTTTTTGGGATGTCACCAACCCAAAAGCAATAAAGGAATATTAAAATAATGCGTAGTTTTTTTTAAATTATTTTTTTTAAAAAAAAGATGTCAGTTGTTTTAAAAAAAAACTAAAATTTTAAATATCTCAGGAATGCTTCATTTTTGCATTAGGCATTATATGGTTAAATCGACTGCAATTGACCTCTTCTATAAGCTGTTTAAAGGAATACTTCTAATAACCAATAACCCTGTATATATATATATATATATATATATATATATATATATATATATATATATATATATATATATATATATATATATATATATATATATATATATATATATATATATATATATATATATATATATATATATATATATATATATATATATATATATATATATATATATATATATATATATATATATATATATATATATATATATATATATATATATATATATACATATATCTCACAAATCGTGCTCTATGATGCTACTGCCATGAGAATCACAAGAAAACATGTCTCGAGGGCAATTTGAGCCCTCGGGACATGGACAGAACGACCCGGAGCATGATTTTACACCGTACGAGGTCTCACATATAGATCGACGAAATACAATGGAGACATTAACATGACTGATATAATTTTAGATGGCCGAGATTCATCAAGCCATGAAGTTTATTAGCAGGCTGCCGCGAGTGGCAGCTTAATCGTCGTCAGACAGAAATAAATAACAAGCGTCTGTCAAACTAGGCTCTAAATAAATAGGTTTATGCTTGCGACAATAACTAATCGAGTGTAGCATACTAATCCTCTCGACTCTCTGTAGTGGCAAATCGAAATATAGGTACTCGAAAGAGAAATATGGGTACTAGAAATATGGTAAATAGAAATATATGTACTGGAAATATATAAATATAGGAAATTCACATATACATAGGACCAAATGGGCGAGGTTGATGTATTATCCAAGTTCTCTAATAAACATAGGCGTACCCACAGGGTAGATACACGGATTTGTCAACTGCCACGGTCGTTCCCGTCACCATAGGTCGAACCCGTCACCATTCCTTCAACCCTGGGGTAAACGCAG
>CALYMY010000302.1:5000-43963 GCA_944548615.1 Micropterix aruncella
ACAGATGGAAGAATTTAAAATTTCGAATTTCGTTTTTTTATTTTCTAAAGGTGCGATATAAAGAAGCTGCGATCAATATTCAGCTGAAAACTTAAAACTAAAAGCGTGACATGCCCTCATATCAATGAAAGGAAGCAGTCAGCTCTTTTCTATTAGTTGGAAAGATTACCTTTAACCTAAATGGATTATTTACAATGAACGAAACATAAAATATGTAAAAATTCAATATTTTGAAATATTTGATAGTTTTGTGTATATATTCTTTTTAGAATTGATCAATAAGATGATTATAAAGTAAATAATTATAAAAGCCACTTACATCGTGACGAAGGATTCCCTTGATCGGATTCGGGAATGCTTTAGGTGTTAACGAGAATGATGAATGCCTCTCACTTGCGGAAAGAGGAGTAGGTTTAAGTTGGGCCCATTTTTCAACTAGTAAACGCTCACCCTTCATCCAATTATCTCAAAAATTAAGCTACAATCCTTCTTTATACGTAAACTCACTCAATTTCCTATTATTTCGAGGGAAATAACAAGACAAGACGAGCTACTTGACAGATGGAAGAATTTAAAATTTCGAATTTCGTTTTTTTATTTTCTAAAGGTGCGATATAAAGAAGCTGCGATCAATATTCAGCTGAAAACTTAAAACTAAAAGCGTGACATGCCCTCATATCAATGAAAGGAAGCAGTCAGCTCTTTTCTATTAGTTGGAAAGATTACCTTTAACCTAAATGGATTATTTACAATGAACGAAACATAAAATATGTAAAAATTCAATATTTTGAAATATTTGATAGTTTTGTGTATATATTCTTTTTAGAATTGATCAATAAGATGATTATAAAGTAAATAATTATAAAAGCCACTTACATCGTGACGAAGGATTCCCTTGATCGGATTCGGGAATGCTTTAGGTGTTAACGAGAATGATGAATGCCTCTCACTTGCGGAAAGAGGAGTAGGTTTAAGTTGGGCCCATTTTTCAACTAGTAAACGCTCACCCTTCATCCAATTATCTCAAAAATTAAGCTACAATCCTTCTTTATACGTAAAC
The DNA here is from genome assembly GCA_944548615.1 of Micropterix aruncella. NCBI lineage: Eukaryota > Metazoa > Arthropoda > Insecta > Lepidoptera > Micropterigidae > Micropterix > Micropterix aruncella. The sequence continues at coordinate 6,061 of CALYMY010000302.1, forward strand.
TCACTCAATTTCCTATTATTTCGAGGGAAATAACAAGACAAGACGAGCTACTTGACAGATGGAAGAATTTAAAATTTCGAATTTCGTTTTTTTATTTTCTAAAGGTGCGATATAAAGAAGCTGCGATCAATATTCAGCTGAAAACTTAAAACTAAAAGCGTGACATGCCCTCATATCAATGAAAGGAAGCAGTCAGCTCTTTTCTATTAGTTGGAAAGATTACCTTTAACCTAAATGGATTATTTACAATGAACGAAACATAAAATATGTAAAAATTCAATATTTTGAAATATTTGATAGTTTTGTGTATATATTCTTTTTAGAATTGATCAATAAGATGATTATAAAGTAAATAATTATAAAAGCCACTTACATCGTGACGAAGGATTCCCTTGATCGGATTCGGGAATGCTTTAGGTGTTAACGAGAATGATGAATGCCTCTCACTTGCGGAAAGAGGAGTAGGTTTAAGTTGGGCCCATTTTTCAACTAGTAAACGCTCACCCTTCATCCAATTATCTCAAAAATTAAGCTACATCTTCGTCACGATGTAAGTGGCTTTTATAATTATTTACTTTATAATCATCTTATATATATATATATATATATATATATATATATATATATATATATATATATATATATATATATATATATATATATATATATATATATATATATATATATATATATATATATATATTTATATATATATATATACATATATATATATATATATATATATATATATATATATATATATATATATATATATATATATATATATATATATATATATATATATATATATATATATACATATATATATATATATATATATATATGTATATATATATATATAGTATATATAACAGCAATGGCCAGCTTTTGCTCAGTCTGTGCTCGTTATTTGGACTAGCAATAACTAACGCTATGTTCAGACTACCACCGAAATATAAAACCACCTGGATGCATCCAAGATCCAAGCATTGGCATCTGATTGACTATGCTATAGTCCGCCAAAGAGACATCTCTCAGGTGCACGTCACTCGCGTCATGCGTGGGGCGGACTGCTGGACGGACCACAGACTCGTCATTACCAAGCTGCAACTTCGCCTACACCCACCGCGTAGGACCGAGAGAGTTAAAGGTGTTAGCCTAAACCTACAACACCTAGAAAATAAAGAAACGCAGCAACGATACGTCTCTGCAATGAACCTAGCGCTGAGTACACTTAACATTGAAGACGGTGATTTTCAAGCCAACTGGAACCTTCTCTCTTCTCATGTACTAGAAACAGGTACTCAGATCCTGGGCATTAAAACTCGGAGAAACGAGGACTGGTTCGACGAAAATGAAGAGATACTATCAGAGGCAATTAAAAATCACCGAGAACTACTACGTCGGCAACATCACGGACGCCAGCACCATAACATCACAGACGAGCTTAAAAGAAGTGGAACTGAGCTACGTAGACTGACTAGGCAAACTAAGGACACTTGGTGGCAAGAAAAGAGCCAACACATGCAGTGGTTAGCCAATACTAACCAACTCGGCGACTTCTACTCAGAACTGCGGAAGCTGATTGGTAATACCCAGCGATGTAGCGTTCCCCTTAAATCCTCTGATGGTTCACATCTGCTGAAAAGCAAGGAAGATGTGCTGAAGAGATGGGCGGATCACTTTAACACCTTGCTCAACGTGGATCGATCTGTGGATATGCAGCACATCGGCTTAATTCCTGCGCTGCCTAGTGCTGTTGAGCTAGACGACCCACTCTCTTTGAAAGAGGTAGTTACAGCCCTAAAAGAACAGAAGAATAAGAAGGCGACTGGCATTGACAACTTACCAGGAGAGCTACTGAAATATGGAGGCGATGAGCTGCACACGAAGCTATGGGCATTGTTCGGACGAATGTGGGTCGAAGAACGTGTACCAGCAGACTTTAAAGTCTCTCGCATCTGCTCGCTGTATAAGAACAAAGGCGACCGTTCTGACTGCAATTCGTACCGCGGAATATCACTTCTCTCTGCTCCTGGTAAAGTGTTCGCCCGAATACTTTTAAACCGACTGATGACCCTGTCGGAGAGGATTCTACCAGAAACCCAGTTCGGATTCCGTCCAGATCGAGGAACCTGTGAAGCTATCTTCTCCATTCGTCAAATACAGGAAAAAAGCAGAGAACAGGGTCAAAATCTGTATCTATGTTTTGTTGACCTAGAGAAGGCATTTGACAGCGTATCACGTGAAGCCCTGTGGAAGATTCTGGAAAAGGTTGGATGCACTGAGAAATTTGTCAGACTGATTCGACTTCTGCATGATGACATGGAATGCTGTGTGTCAGTCAACGGTGAACAAACAGGGTTCTTTCCTGTAAGCTGTGGCGTGAAACAAGTCTGCGTGCTTGCGCCTACCTTGTTTGCCTTATATTTCGCAGTTGTAGTCCGTGATGCTCTGCAACACATCTCAGAAGGTGTTAGAATTCGTTTTCGCACAGATGGCTCTCTTTTTAATCTGGCAAGACTTAAAGCCCACACAAAAGTATCATACGCCACGATAACGGATATAATGTATGCCGATGATCTATGCTTCGTAGCGGAAAGCCCAGATGGCCTGCAAAGGTTAATGACTAACCTCGACGTGTCATGTAAGAACTTTGGCCTAAAAATCAGTGTGAAGAAAACCGAAGTGATGGCCAACACACTTAATGAAGAACCTATATCTATTAAGCTCGGAGAGACTCCTCTGAAGCAAGTGGACAAATTCAAATACCTTGGTAGCACTATAACAGCAAAATGTGACCTTGACTCTGAACTGAACGGGAGGATAGGAGCTGCTTCTGCAGCTTTCGGTAAACTCCGTAGCAAAGTCTTCAGCTCACACGACATCAAGCTGGGAACAAAAGTGTCTGTCTACATGGCGATCGTCCTCCCAAACCTCCTATACTCGTCAGAGACATGGTGCCCATACCGAAAGCACATTCGCGCACTTGACAGATTCCACCTTCGATGCCTACGCGACTTAATGAACATCAAGTGGTCGGACCGTGTGAGGAACACGGAAGTTCTTCGACGCGCTAAAGTCAGCGGAATAGAAGCATACATGATGCGACGACAGCTGAGATGGTGCGGACATGTCTCCCGTATGCCTGATGAGAGAGTGGCAAAGCGTATCTTTTACGCTGAACTAAAGAACGGCAAGCGGAAACAAGGCGGCCAGCACCTCAGATACAAGGATAGTCAGAAGAGGCATATGAAAAGGTGCAACATTGAACCCTCTCAGTGGGAGAGTAAAGCGAAAGATCGCCCAGGGTGGAGACTGCTAGTGCAGGGCAATGTAGATGATTTTGAAAAGAAGAGGCTGCTCGACTTAGATGCCAAACGCGACGAGCTAAAGGCCCGACCACCGGCGGCCATAAAGTATAATTACGTCGATGGTGTCTTGACTTGCGCCAAATGTGCACGCACATTCAAAGCCAAGATCGGCTACATCAGTCACCTGAGGGCTCACCAGCAAAATCCCCAACAATAAAAAATAAAAAAAAAAAAATAAAAAAAAATCTAGAATGCAATCGCTATGGCCGAATACGGCTAGAAGGATATATATATATATATATATATATATATATATATATATATATATATATATATATATATATATATATATATATATATATATATATATATATATATATATATATATATATATATATATATATATATATATATATATATATATATATATATATATATATATATATATATATATATATATATATATATATATATATATATATATATATATATATATATATATATATATATATATATATATATATATATATATATATATATATATATATATATATATATATATATATATATATATATATATATATATATATATTTTATTATAAATTTTTTTTTTTGTTTATTTTATTTATTTAAGTAAGTAACAGCATAATTAGACACATAATTCTTTAAAAAAACATATTATTATGCCGATTATAACTTACGCCGTTCGAAATCATTTGAAAAATATTTACAAACATTTATGAAACAAAAAATATATCCATAAATATGTATTAGTTGAGAGAAAACGGATCCATACCGCGCGGAAACAGACGACAGTTCTCTCGGTGCGTTCGTAGACGGCCAATGTAACTTTGGCGAAAATGTAACTTTGCCTGAAAAACTCATCGTCCAAGTTTCAAAATTCATTTTATGTAACTATAAAAAATAGGATAAATAAATAAATAAAAAAAGTCCAAACGGCAAGGACTTGTCCCCACCAACAAAAAAAAATGTCCAAATGACCGCAAAAGTTGTAGAGTTAACCGCAAACATATAAATCATACTTATACAACATAAATTCAAAATAAGTAAATGGGAATACATATATAAGTTATATAATATTTATACATACATATTACAAATCAATAATTACTAGCAGTGTCGTTGCTGCTTCAAGGGCGGTTCGTACTGCCGATTTGACGGTAATTTTGTTTCTACTATAAATGTCAAGCCCTGTGAATATATCATTATACGTACGTGGCAATCGGTTACGCATTGAATTGCGCGTGTAGTTAGAATGTCGTCTCGGGGGCTCGAATAACTGTATAGATCGGGTCTTACGTTGCGGCACCTTCAGAGCGATGTTCGAAACTATGTATGGGCTATCCAGCGTCCCATTGACGATGATATGTAGCGTAGTCATATCCGCCGATCCTTAAGCGACAGCATATTAAACTGCTGTAGCCTATCACGGTAAGAGTCAAATGCGACGTGGTTTTTTTTTAGTATTTTAGTTATTGATTTTTTTAAATAAATATTTTTAAAAACTGTGACGTAATATATGATCTAATTTCTAACAATTACCAATTATTTTTATGATACTGAACCAATTCGATTTTCAATTTTTCCTCAAAAACGATAGGACAAACTAGTAGGTATATTGCAAAAAGCTTGTAATAACTACTTGTTACCTACAGTAGCTTGTATAGTAGGTACTACCTATAGTATATTGTGGAACGTCCAAGAGCGGTAAATTCGACAAATGGATACGAATGTATCTGTTGCATACATCGGATGGATACGAATGTATCCGTTGCATGCAATTATCGTTGCATACATACGCATGGACTTTTGCTCAGTTTAATCCGTGCTATGGTCCGATCATCCGTGTATCCTCGCGCAAAGCGGTGGACAAAAACAAAAAGTGGCGCCTCGCACCGTGGCAACGATAGGTATACCCGCACCGCATTCCTCTCGCAGACAACACAACAACGTGCCCAATCGCCGCCCCTGATAATTATAATCGAGCTAGATCTCTCCGACCGATAAGAGCGCAGCTAGCCGCTAGATCGCCCTCATCAGCACTCTTAATTATATGCGTCTGGCAGATTCGCCACCTTCGGACCAATCGGACCATGAATATGCACCGCCATTTGCATTCAATCAATCGTCCACGTTACGAGATATCCATAAACTATGTGCCGTGATTTCACTGTCTTCCCTTCAAAAAATTGTGAGATAGAGAGTTAGAGATAGACATATTACTAAAGTTTGATATAGTACTAAATCTTCTAAAACTTATGAAATATACGTGGAGAAACATCGACAAAATGGGTTTAGTTAAAAACCGTTTTCTCTAAATCATCAGCAAAAATCATTTTACAGGATGAACAATTTTTCTTCTTCACAATGTGAAATCGTTGACCATCCACAAGCATCTATAGATCCCTCTGGCAATACTTACCATATAAACTACGCAAACCTACATAGAAATCAAGGAAAAATTTTGGGGTTGGCTGAAGGCCACTCTAGCGGACCTCCCGGGACGATCCGTCATATCAAATCATCCCCCTTTCCAGATAACTGATAAGTTCCATGCGGGATATCCCATTACCTCGACCTTCTTCCTTCCCAATTAGCCTGTTCGCTTTTTATGTGACTACTTGTACTTTTACCGATCATTATTTACAACGACAACATAATAAATAATATTATGGCCGGAGAGAGTTGGTATATTAAAGTTCCACGATACACAGATACAACAAAATTATGCGATCGAAATAAAACAACTTCAATTATCAATTTCAATTTATTTAAATAAAACCCTAACATCTTGCTGAAACTCAACCTGCATACATATAAATATTCCAAAGTTAACACTGTATACAGAAAATAATGCTTAGATAATATTAGGTCCTTACCTATGTAATTGCTAGTTTTTCACACTGGCCACTTTGAACTTAGAGAACTTGGGTTTGAATTGGAATTTTAAATTCAAATAAATTTTAATTCAATGCCATTTTTTTTGTTTTAAGAATTGGCTGCTTATTTGTCTTTCCATCTTTCGTTTTAGCTCAAATACTGTCTTTGTGCAACCATGGTAAAGTTGAAAATTTGCATTATTTTCAAATATGAGATCCTGTGCCGGTGATTTCTATTACAGCCTCTTGCAGTCTGGCTATATAGTTACCGTAAATATGTACTGGTAAGAACTGCAAACATTGATCTTGTTTAAATAACCGACCCTGGTCGATCGGTCATAGCCACTGCTTCTGCATGACAACGTATAATAACCACAGATTTCATGCAAACAGTCGCAAAGTTGCAGGAGTTGCGGCTGGAGACTCTTGGTCATCCACCGTACTTGCCAGACCTTGCTTCAATAGTTTTTTTTCAGAATTTAGATAACTTTTTACAAGGAATTTAGGTAAGTTTTAAGAGTCGGTGAAAAACGCCTTCAAAATTTTTATTGGTTATGTCCACGAGAGTTTTACAGCAGAGGAATTAAGAAACTCCCATTAAAATGACAAATTTGCATAGATAATAAGGGTAAATATTTCTAATAATTAAATATATATTTTTCATACAACATTTTTAGCCTTAAATTTCCTTCATCATAGGTAGGGACATCAACTTCATAGGTAACCCAATAATAAATGAAGTAAACAGATAAATATATTAAAAGGAATAAAAAACACGACTGCCTTTACAAAAAGTTTACTACTGTATTTATAATTATTTTTTTAACGGTTTATTTATGAAATATTTGTAGTTTGTGTATTTATCCATATATATTTTCCGAATGTACGCAATCAGACCTTTCATTTAATAATAAACGCGATATATTTATGTTAATTTATTGACATTTCCACATTCGGTCATTTAGAGAACTATTTACTTGGTATTTAGACAGTTACCCTATGACACTCGGGATGGCAAAACGATTCTAACAATACCACATACTTCTAAATCGGTTTGAGCGTTTAGAAGTTATGGTGGAATAAAAAAACGGAAAACATAAATAGATGAACCCTGAACAAATTATACTACTTTTTTAAAGGCAGTAGTATAAAAAACTGCATTCGGTCTTTCAGTGTTTGAGTTTCCAACTTCACGGCAGGCTCGAACGATTAGGTTATTCGATAGATTTTGTTATAATTTGATAATATCTAGGTCTACTACTAGGATTTTATGAGTTCAATATATTATTAAAATATATAGCTATACTTGAAAACCAAATAAGAAGTTACATTTCCTACACCAATTAAAATAATATTAAATAATAAAAAATATTCAATCAATAGTCAAAGAAGTCATAAAATATTAAAAATAATAATATTCAATATTGCTGTTACGACTCGTCGGAATTCCTTGCCATAACAATCAGGTGTATTCGCTTCCCAGCTTTAACTCCTTAGAAGAGTCTTCTTAACACTATCGTCCATAAAGCATTTCGGCATCGCCTTTGTCGATAAAAGATCAAAGGGCCTTTGCTCTGATCCGATTCGGAATCACCACCTTTGGTGATTTGGAATCGAATGCTTTCCAGGGTGGTCTCTGGGGACCTGCGAGATTGCACACCCATCACAGTCAAAATGGGCGAAATAATCACCGGGCGGCGAGCCGCTCTAAACAAACAGCGCTTTTTGACAAACGAAGCCCAAATTTATAGGCGGTGCCCGACTACAATATTGACATTATACAGCAATTTATAATTTCGCCAAGCCGCAGGGGTTCTCGGGCCGATGGGGCTGGAGCGATAGACCTCCCGCTGCGTTCCGCCTCTTCTGGACGACCATGACTGCGATTCTCAGCTCCTAGGCTGTTTGAACTGACTGGTATTTCCAACACCAACCTATGATGTACCACAAACTGAAAGGCGATCAGCCGATCACATTTACACTTCGAAGGAGCAAATAAAATCTCTTAACTTCTAAGTGACTTTTTTTCTTCGGCCCAGTGACCCTGTGAGGGTAATGGGCTCTCTTAACAATCAAGCATACTTGTCAAGCATCGGGTCGCGGGCTGGGAGGGGATCGTAAACCGCAGGAATTATGCTAATATTTTTTTTTAATATTTACCAAAAATGCCTAATTTTGTAGTTTATACCAGGGATTCACGTTAATTAGACGTAATTGATTGATAAATGATGTGACTCCCTGGTATACAACTGCAAATTTTTAGTAAATATTACAAAAAAATATTTGCATATTTCCTGCGGTTTACAATCCCTGCCCAGCCCGCGAGGCAATGCTTGACAAGCATGCTTGATCGTCTAGAGACCCCTTAATATTAGCATTCAGGTTTAGAGGGAAAAACGATTATTCTATAATTTGGCCGAATTTGAGGGCCACGATTTTTCAAATATTGTGCCCATTTAAATTACTTAAAAAAGTAGAGCCTTATTGTCTGATTATTTTATATGGTCATATATCTGTACTTTTAGTTTAAAATGCATAACGTAGATTTAATTTGATTATTTAACATTTTACTGACAATTTGAATATTACGATAAATAATTTTACTACGTATCTTTTCGAATCACTAACTACTTCAAATATTAAGCTTCTATTTTGATTATTTATATTTATAGTTTGACAATCTAGTAGTTAATTCTTGACTAACTATGTATGTTCAGTAAAGAGTAGTAGCGAAACTTACTACATAACCCAATTATTTTGACACGTCCAAGAGCGGTCTTTAGCCGTCAATTGGACACGACGAAAATGTAATGTAATGTAATGTAATGTAATTTTCTTTTAAAATGAGATGTTTTTTCGGAGGTATAAAATTAAGTATAATGTAACTTTTTTAGAAACTCAAATGTATTTGGTTTACAGACAAAATATTTTTTTCATACTCAAACTAACACTAACTAAAAGATCATATTTTAAGTTAGTAAATTTTAAAAATTGATTTACCAAAAAACTACGGTATAAAATAATGATATGATTACAATCGAATTTTAAAATCATAGCTCTTATCATTCGAATACCATTTACGTTAAGAGGTCAATTTTTAATTTAGTCTACAGGTTTCAAAAGGTAATAATTATGCACTTCAATGTTTAGATTGACTAATAGCATTTTATCTTCCTATTAGCATTGAGCATAATCGTATTATTTTTGTGATGTAATAAGCCTATATAAAACATGCGATAGATAGCACTAAAAATTCAATTGGTTAAATTATTGTTATTGTTATTGTTGGTTAAATTATTGGGGTTTTATAATCAATCGGTCTTTTATAAAAAAAAAATATTAATGTTATTATAGTTGGCCAAATAAATTGCTATTAGTTTGGCCGTCAATGCCCCCCCGCCCTTTCATCGAAGAAACACTTTATATTTCTTTAACTCTTTGATATCTACTAGTAACATTTGTTTGACAAATGATCAAATTTAATGGTTAATAATATGATCAGGCAAGTAGCCAGGATTTTGCTTTGGGAGGGGTCCAGCCTTGTAACGATGAAGAATGGAGGGTACAAATATTTTTTTTTTGCGGTATTAAAAAACATATCGTTGGAATAGCTGTAGTACATTAACCGCAGGCAAATTATTTTTGAAAAAATAAGTGTAGGAATTTAAAATTAAAAAAAATGCTTCCAGCTACCATCACGCCTTCCTTATTTTTTTCTATCCCCAAGTGAGCGCGCCCCACTGGTTGGAAAGTCCTTAAAAATCCTTTTCTCTATATGGATATATTTTATTAGGATATATGTAATTTGTCTGTTTTTTGTTTCAAAAATCAAAATAATATTTTTGATTAACGTAAAAATCACTGATATATTTTGGTGTAGATACACAATATGCGCAATACAGGTGAGTTTTTAATTAGTGACATCCTTGTAGTGGGTAAATCAGTACGACGAACTAAGTAACTTCTAATAAGAATTTTTGGAAAAAATATATATATTTTTTTTTATTATTTTTTCTTATTTTGTCGTGCTGATTCACCCACTGCAAGTATGTTACTAATTAAAACTCACTCTGTATGTAACTTAATTGCTAACTTCTTGAAAATTATTAAGGTAGTGAAATACCACTTAATTTTTCCTGTAACAATATGCCAGGTCAATAGCTTTAAAATTTGCCAAGATCATAATCTTGAATAATAAACGCCATAGCGTCGAAGATGGCATACATCCACCGACAGTCCGATAGTAGTCTCATTAATAAGGTTACGTTTCTTTGCTTTGGTACGAAACCCTAAAAACACAATATGTAATTACATTGTAAATATTATAATGAGTATTCGTATTCCATTGATACCGCATGCGTAATAAGGCAGGATATCAATTGCCACATCAATTACACCGAACGGATGCCTAAACATGTGTCGAGTGAATCAGAAAATTTGGGCACAATGTGGCACACAAAGGAGGTCAACAGTCGCACCTTTTGAAGAGCGAGGTCTCGAGGGGATCTCAGACGGGGATGCGTCATAGTCCTGGATATCCGGATCTCAACGGCAGACCGGGGTAGACAGACCTGCGACAATGGTAGGAAATTCATGATCTGAATATTTAATGCGATTTGGCGCTGCCCTTAGGATATGATACCGAGATTGAAATCGGATTTGATGAAGTTTGTTACACTCTTATTCTACTCTAGTAGATAGACATCCCTAAAGCGTGGATGCCTCGTTCTCATGCATTCTCAATAATGTCGTTATAGAAAATAATAATAAAAGCCACACATAGTCACGAGGGAGTCCCATGATCGGATTTGGGAATGCTTTACGTTTAAACGATATGGCTTGCATGTCTATGAATCAGTTTTGGGTCAATCGATTGAATATTTCAATCGACAATATTAATGTTTTCTAAATCACGATTGATTTAGTCACAATTGATTTAGTTGCATCTAACGTTAGTCAAGATTGAAGTAATCGCGACTAAATCAATTAATCGTTAATCGTCAATCGTCAATGGCGACTAACTTGCTCTTTAGATACCACCTGACAATTCATTCTCGTCGGTCGTTCGCGGTCGCGTATCGGTCGCGATTGCGGTCGCGTTTGCGGTCACGTTTGCGGTCGCGTCGCACCGACCGCACCAACCGACGAAAAAACGCAAAACTGAAGTTGACCGCTGTCGAGAATATCAATCGCAAACGTTTCATCGTCAATCTCACGATCGTTTCAATCGTCAGTCACCTAACGATTGAAAATAATCAATCGTTATAGTCGCATTTACGATTAAATGAATCTTCAATCGCCAATCGTCAATCGTCAATCGTTAGGCGACTAAATTTTCCCAACAGTGCTCTTAATAATGACAGAGAAGTAGGGTTAAATGTCCATTTTAATACTAAGTAGTAACGCTCACCCTTCATTCAACCATCTTCAAAACTAAGCGACCATTCTTACTGAAATATTAAATTACTTGATTAGATCTTGATTCAAGCGAAATAACAATGACAAAACAATTAATTGATTAAAATCTCTTAAGCTTTCGAGGACCATAAGCTCTGCAGTAGAGTATGGAAATTTTCGAAACATAAAACTGCTAAAGGGTGATGTAAATAAGATGTATGTATGTCAAGTTTTGTGAAAATTGGTTCAATAGATTTAGTATAAATTGTTCTGATCTTTGATTGTTCTGAGATTTTGTATAAATTGTTCTGAAATTGTATAAATCTGATAGCTGCTCATAAAGCTGTCAGTAAAATTAACATTTCGGGAAAATACACGGACCTGAAGAGAAGCGGTTGCCCAAGAAGAACGAATCCACCTGATCATGCGATCTAAAGGGCAATGTCTGTGTCTGGTACTGCTGCTATGTATTTCTTCCCGTCTAAACTCGCTTTAAATGGAAGTAGATTCCTTTAGAGCTTGTTACAAATTAAGTTGCAACTTTACATGGATATTCTTCGTCGTTTTATTTTCTTGCATGGTACTTGGTGTCACAGATCAAGGTCTATTCAGGACTATCTGACGGCGAAGCAAATCCAAGTACCTACTTGATAGTGTAGTACTATGTAACAGCCCAGATTTGAACCCAATCGCGAATCTGTGCTGTATTCTGAAATATAAAGTCGCGGTAAAGCAACCTTGCGACAGCAGTTATTGAAGCAATAAAGGATGACTAGTGTACACAAATTTGTCATGCTTACTTCCAGTGTCTGATTTATAATATGATGCCTAACAGGATTGCATCAATAATCAAAAAAATAAAGGAGGTGCTACAAAATATTGAGCCTACTTCAATATCCTTGAAAGTCCACTTCGTTCTTTACTAAAATGGCATTATTGTTTAATTCCATTAAATATCATATACACAACTTTAGATATGTACTGCCATGCAGTTGTGTGTATATTATTATCGGTATTTTCTTGTACCACATATTTATTACCATCTAATTCTACTATAGCTTTTATAAAATGACAATAGAACATATTAATAAATAATTTATGTAAACACATTCCTTTGTAAATGTGTTTATTTCGTTTGAAAATAAATAAATAAAAAATATAATTATATTTTAGGATTAATTCAATATACCTCCGTGAGACTTGCTCAAAGATTAATGAGGTGATATAGACGGGAAACAGAAGACAGATCAAAGTGGAAGGTCAATAGAAAGATCTATATTCGGCAGTGGATACGTAGCAGCCTAAGGTAGAAAGGAAGATTTGTTTTGACTATAACTTGACCGGTGATTTCTTATAACAATGGTCAGTAATCAGTAGTTCGCTGGATGTATCCCGGTGCGGCAAGATTCGTTTTTTTGTGGCTTGTGACAAAGTCTGGATGAGTCACAGCAGATGTTGGTAATCTGCCCTGGGTTTTCTCGCCTGTATGAGGGGCGCACCGTGGTTCACTAAATTATAAAAAATACAATGTTTCGTATTTTTTCATTAAAATCGCTCACAATTGAGTACGTGAAATTGAATAATCTGGCACAGAACAAAAAAATCGGTTGTGTCACCCCAAGACTTTCCTGTTGCCAGGAGCTTAATTCATCTGAATATTAATATCATAAATCATACCACAATCCCCCACCCATAACCTAGCGCCATCCTTGAAAATCGACTTCGACTTTTCGACTTTTCCGACTTTTTCGACTTTTTTGTCATTGTCGAGATTTTAGACTTTTTTGACTTTTTGACCTTTTGACTTTTCGACTTAACGACTTTTCGAATTTTGTGTCTGCTGTTGACCGTTGAGGAGTTCCCTCGTCGGGAGCGAACCCTGGGTGGACGGATTTCAACTACATCTTTTCAGCTCATGCCATGACCAAATGATTGCCTGCACGCCAAATTTCAGCTCAATCGGATGAAGCGTTTCAGCGCTATCGTCGCAGAATACACACAGACACACAGGCACACAGAAGTGCGTCCACAATACTTTCCTTAAACAGGAAAGTAAAACAGAACATTTTGAAAACAAATAAAAATGAAACTTCAAAAAAGGTCGTAGTGGTCTTTATTACTCATTTTTTACACGACTGCCATAACTTTTAAACGCTTGAACCGATTTAGAAGTGTAGGGGGTAGTTAGAGTCGTTATGTCACCCCGATTATTATAGGGTACCTTTACTGTCCAAATTTCAAGTAAATAGTGGTCTAAATGTCCAAATCATAATAAATTAACATAAATATATCGTATTTAGTGTCAAATGAAAGGTCTGAGTACATTACGGAAATATGCATTACGTGCTTGGATAAATACATAAACCACATATTTTTCATAATAAAAACCGTAACAAAATAATTATAAATTCAATAGTTTACTTTCTGTAACGGCAGTCGTGTTTTTTATTCTTTTTAATATATTTACTTGTTTACTGTTCGTATAATTGCATGATTTAAATTGTTATTTACGAGCCAATCATATCGAAATAAATGAATTAAATTAAACATGAATTAAATTACGAAAAACTATATGTGCTTAGAAACGCATTGCAAGAGTATACATTTCCAAACTATTAAGATATGTATAAAAATGATTGTAAAGTGAAACTGTATTTTACTTGTTTAGTAAGAAAAACCGTCTTGTACAAGATTTCTAAATAGATAGTAAAGAGATTTTTTAATAGTAAATAGTGCATGAATTCATTATAATTACGATCGACGGTAGTCCACTCCACTTCAACATAATGCAAAACTTGAAGTAGAATTTCAATCAAAATTTTTTAGTCATGATTGTTTAAACTACGATTAAAACTAAGTAATAATCGTTAGTCACCTCGTCATAACTAAACTAATCAATCATTCGTCAATCGCGATTAACGTATTCAAACATAAGCCATCAATAAGTAGTCTGACTAAACGTGCCCAACACTAGCTTGGCTGAAGCTACCCAACTGAAGTTACCATTTATAACAAGCTTTTATTTACCTTGCAATGTTTGTTAGTTTGTTAAGGACAAATTTCGCAAGCTGTATCTGAACCACTTCCTCTTATCCTATGAAGGTGAAATTTTACATGTTGGTTCTATTACAATGGCAATGCATTTTATAGGGAGCATGACCTGATTCTACTCCCAGGATCGGCTCGCGACGAGACTTCTCTTCCACGGTCAACAGTACAGACACGCGATTTTGTATACGCATTCAATTATGATAGCCCGTTCTAAGTTTCACCATGACACGGCCGTTGCACCCAGGGTTGGTTTCCGACGAGGGGACTCTTCCACGGCCAACAGCACAGACACACAATTTTGTGTACGCATTCAATTATGATAGCCGTTCCAAATTTAACCATAACATGGCCGCTGCACCCAAGTTTGGCTCCCGACGAGGGGACTCCTCAACCGTTAAAAGCACAGGAACTAAATTTTGTATACGCATTCAATTATGATAGGTCGTTCCAAATTTTACCGTAACATGGCTGCTGCACCCAGGTTTGGCTCCAGTAGAAAGGGACTCCTCAACGGTCAACAGCACAGAAACGAAATTTTGTACACGCATTCAATAATGATAGCCCGTTCTAAGTTTCATCGCTGCACCCATGGTTGGCTTCCAACGAGTGGAATTCTTTATAGCATTCAATTATGATAGCCCGTTCTAAGTTCCACTATGATACATTTTAATAAAAGCTTGTTTTTAAAAATGCGTTTTTACTATTAACTTATTTTATGTCTAACTAGCTGCGCCCCGCGGTTTCACCCGCGTGGAGATGGAAAATTGTGATAATGATGATAGAAAACTGTACACATATATTTATAAATTATAGCCTATGTGTTATTCTGATGTGTAAGCTATATTATTGTAAAGTTTTATCAAAATCCATTCAGTAGTTTTTGCGTGAAAGAGTAACATACATTCTTAGAAACTTTCGCGTTTATAATAGTACTAGCTGCACCCAGCGGTTTCACCCGCGTGGTGATGGAAAATTGTGATAATGATGATAGGAAACCATTTATCTTTATAAATTATAGCCTATGTGTTATTCTGATGTGTAAACTATATTATTATAAAGTTTCATCAAAATCCATTCAGTAGTTTTTGCGTGAAAGACAAACTTTCATACAATCATACAAACTACATACATACATACAAACTTTCGCGTTTATAATATTATTAGTAGGATAGTAGGATTTTTCTGCGTAGATGGGTCGTAAAATCGACCTCTGTGCGCCGTGGGTCCCTGCTTGTGTGCGTCTGCGCGCACGCGTGTGTGCGTCCGTGTCCGCGCGTACCGAAATGTAAATACGCTTATCTGCATATTCAACACATGTTGTTACGTCGTACCTCCCATTCATGGCGGACGGGCGACTTGAATGGGACACTTCTTCGCACCACCACACACGTAGAGCAGCCGAGAAGCGCCGTTGTCCTCTGCTAGCATTAGGGCGAACGTGTCGGAGCTTTATAATTATTATAGTGGGGTTCGGATGATGGTGATATTCTTTTTTGAGCCTTGTCCTACATAATAATATAGGACAAGCCGATTGGCTGGCGCCTTCTCCGTCTCTTAGTGCGATGCCTTCACCAATAACTTAAACTTCTATTATATCTAAACTAGCCAAAGAAAGCCTCGAGTTTTATTTCATTCTATTTATTTAATAAGTGAGATCATCGATTATATATGGTACTAGTGGAATGTTACTCAGCTATGCTCGGGCCCGATTCTTCTCCTCCCTCTCCCCCCTCTCCCTCCCCCCCAAAACTTCGAGATTTATTTCATGTTTTTTTAAAAGTGAAAACATAGCGACAACAAAGACAATAATGTAAGTTAAAAATTCATGCGAAAGCCAACGATAGTTTAACGACGCGCAGATTTTTGTATATTTACAATTTAATACATTTAATAAGTGTTACATTTCTAAAAAAAAAGACCAAGAAAAGAAGAAAATGAATGAAAGGAGGGGATAGGTATCATGGGCAATCTTTATATTATAAACTGCCAATTGTCAATTCTAACTATGCACAAAATGCTTTTCTTTATAGAGCTTGTCATCATTACAACTCGGGGTTATGGATGTTGATATATTTGCCACAACCCCAGATACATTTAAAAATCTAATTATGAATATATTATAATTTGATTAATTAATCTGTTTATTATGAAAATAGTTATTCTCCTCTTATCTTTGTATTTACATAACTTATTCTTTTTTTCTATTTTTCGTTCTCATAAAATGTGTCATTACATAATTATATATTTATTTTTTTTATTACTATCTATTTAATAATTAATTCACTTATTACGATATTAATATACATGTTTATGAATCTATTTACCGCTTTTTCTGCTCTATTTACTTTATATTTACTCTTTTACGTTACACTGTTTAGTAACTTAGCAATTACTTTTCAGAATATTTTCTATTTATTTAAAAAACCCTGATAATTTCACTTTTCACTTTAAAAAATGCTTGTACATTTTAAACATTTCTTTTATATAGAATAACGCACTATATGACCGTTTAATTGGTGGAAACATATAAATGGTTTATGTTTGTTATATTTTGATTAAGTAAATATGTTTTTTGTACTGTCTGTTTCCTGAATAAACTAAAAAAAAAAAAAACATTTGCTATCAAAACTCGAAAAGTAGTTGGCCGATTAACTGGATTTTTTGTCACAACGTTGCATTAAACATTGCATTTACGCGCGACAAAAGTCTTCCCGCACCGGTGAAATCTTTGGTGCGCTTCGACATCGCTGCATTTCCCATTCATTTCATATCAGACTGAGCCACAGCGAAGCGTGGCCGGGTTTAGCTAGTTACAAGCCTTAAACCGTATTTTTTAAGTTGTTTAGAAAAATAGTAGTGTTTAAGGAAATAATGGTTCCTATTACGATTAATAATTAAGGCCTACTAACCAACTATCATAACTATTTCTTTTTAATAAGTACGCACTTACTTACCTACAGTTATACACTAAAGCTCTATCTATCTATGTATCTATATTTACCAATAGATAGATAGATTGATCTTACATAGACAGATAGATCTTTATTGTATAACTGTATGTAAGAGGTACAGACGTTTTGGTAAAATTTGGTTCGATACAGTTTGTCCACAGGGCGTACAATTTCAATAACATGTGTTATATTTTTAATTACAGCAGCCAGTTTAAAATAACCAACCAAATTCATCAATAATAACCTATTAAGAGTCTAAGAAATAATCAACATAACATTTAAAAGTAATTTGTAAGAAAAATAATTTTAAAATAGTCCAAAAATAAGAAAAAATAAATAATGATTTTTTTTTGGTTAGAAAGTTTATAAAACATCTATAAAATATTTCAATTTCCCAATAAATTTAAAATTGGCCTTACGTAAAATAATGTAGTGAACAGTATTATTATTACATATTATCTTTAAAATCTTTAAAAAAAATAATCATTATTTTTAGGATGAACCTATCATAGTGTCTACATGTTTTATTTGACATAAATAAATAAATAAATGACTTATATGTACTAGACAATGCATAATGCCGAGGCGGTACCTATAATAGGCAATGGAATTCCACAAGACCCACATCCCCATGCCAATATCTCAGCTCCCGTCGGCTGCTCTATCGGAAGAACAGTCGGTGGGGTCCCAAATGGTAGTATTTCGCGGAAAGGGACCACCGTTTAGGGGGCTTAGTAGTGTCGCGTACGTGACATATCCGCGGTGTGAGATTCGCTACCCGGAATTCAGCCTCTCTGCAGGTAGAGGCGCTGACCCAACACCTTTATTGACTGGCAACCAATAAATACCTCAGACCGTTTATCCCACTGTCTCGCCGCTACACTACCATCGACAAAAGAATCAAAATAGATACGCTCATTCATCTCGACCTGGCGAAGGCGTTCGATGCGGTCTCTCGGGACATTTTATAGAACAAACGTCAACCCACTGCAATGATGTCAAAGACATTTTTTATATATTTAGAATGCTGTAACACAAACAATGCTGTAACAAATACAATAATTATTACCAATATTTTCACATAAAAATTTTAGATTGATTTCTTATTCCCAAGCTCCAGAGACTGTTTCCGATTTGAGGTGGCATGTATTGAGATGACCGGGCAACTATCATCACTGATGAGGTGCTAACTAGGGTTGGGAAGGTAAAGGATCTAGGAGTTCTCTTTGATTCCCAGCTTACATTCAAGGAGCACATTGCTGATTTGTCCAAGTCCTCTTTTAAGCTACTAGGTTTTGTTATTCGCAACCTAAAGCATTTTCACAATGTACGGGTTATGCATACATTGTATAATTCAATTGTGAGAAGTAGATTGGAAACGAATGCAGTTATATGGAATCCACATCAGGATCATTATATCACTATGTTGGAAAAAAATCAAAAATGTTTCTTACGCTTTATATATTTCAAGCAGTGCGGATATTATCCGTACTTATACTCTACTAGTTTTCTACTAGGCATGGTGGGCTATAACTCTCTTAAGTTGCGTAGAGAAATGCTCGCCATGGCCTACGTTTTTAAACTGATCCGGGGAAGAGTTGATAATCCTAGCATGCTAGGATTATCATGCTAAGGTTTGTCTCTTTGGTCCAGACAATTATAATCCTGCTCGCACTCATAATCTATTTGCGGAGCCGTCCTCGCGCACCAACCTAAGTCGATGGAGTCTGCTTACCCGTGCTTTGCGTCACATAAATGCGCTATGTTCGACAGCGTCAGACTTTGATATTTTTACAGCGAGCCCGCAAGGTGTGGTCATTGCGCTACTTGTATATGTCAGAATAAAATAAATTGTTTTCACTCTTTATGTACCGTAAGTTTGTAGGTTTTTTTAAAAATTATTAATGCCGGTATTTGAATTTAATGCTTATTTAAACATGTTGTGTGTGTACTTGTAAGAATTCTATTATTTTTTATATTTATGTGTATATTGCATATCAACAAATTGGTATAAACTGTTAAGTTGATTTGCTAATGAAATAAATAAATAAATAAAATAAATAAATCATATGGAAAATGCTTCAAAACTGATTGCTCAACACATTAAAGCTGATTTTATCAATAAATGAGGGATTCCATGATCCAGAACTGAAAAAATGTATGTGAAACATTATTTGTATCCTTGTCAAATAGAATTATAGCTGTAATTTGGTTGTTACCCAACCCAACTACACCACTTTAAATAACTGCACACCAATGTAAACGACATAAATTTTGCAATTATACATGTCACAGCTTACAGAAATTTGTATTACAACTCAAAATATTTGAATATGACCAAAAACTATGGTTCTAACCATTAAACACACATCTAAGTTTTTCCTTTTCATTGCATACCACCCGCCGCCGACCGGCTGCGACGACTCTATTAATTTATTGCGTGCTTTTTACACAAGCCGACGCTCATAATTTACTGACAAATTAACGAGTGAAAAAACAAGGACGCTTTACCAAGAACAAATAACCCAACACATTCGTTGATTTTTATAGTCGAATAAAAATGTGGCAAAACAGCATTAAAAAAATATTGTTTCATTTTCACTCTCGCATTCGGACCTCATTAGCCATTCCAAATTGAAACCTAGCCTGATCCTAATTAAAAATGAAATTGAGAAAAATTTTCATACAGCGAAACAATGAAATATATAGACGAGAAACCGAAAAGGCGATACTGTTAACAAAAGGATAAGAAATAGGAATCCTAATGTTTCACACCTCGTAGAATAGATGAAAGAAAGAAGGTTAAGAAAGTAGAGATTAAGCCATCTCTGCAATCACAGAAGATTTATATCAAACTGATGATGTAGCTAATTAAACTTTCTGTATGTCATAAAATACAATATTTTAAAGATAAAAGGTGAAATAACGGGCAATGGATAAAGCGATTAAAAAAAGTCAAGGAAAAACAGAAAATACGACGTCAGTAGCTCAGTTGAAAGAAAAAAAAGTTTAAAACTTTGCCAAAAAAATATCAAACTGATAGGTTGCTTACTTCATGATGAAGGGTTGCCCTATTCACGATCAATAGTACGCATTGACAAAAATACTATTATATGCGCAGAAAAAAACATGTCAAATTGGTTAAATAAACAGATTAAAAGGGGAATTCAAAATTTAGCCAAAATATAGAAGTTTTTGCAAAGATAATTCATTGAGCTTAAAGAATATTATATCTCTGAGATACGTGGACCCTTGTTTATAATTGAGATGCGTGGACATTTTGTTTCTCCGAATTATTATGAAGCGATGAATTATAGCATATCAAAATGCCATTATGATTTAGTAGTTCTTGTGACTTACAGAAAAAAAGACCATACACCTGTTAAGATAAGTTTGTATTCTTTGACCCTAATTAAATATATTTGCTAAAACTTCTATACTTTAGGCGAAATTTTTAATTTCCCATTCGCTTTGTATACATTACAAATTTAACGTATTTTTACTGCAAATATGATAGTGTTTCCACATCATTAAGCTACTCCTCGTTAGTTTTTTAGAATGCGTATTCTCTGGGTAAATTAATTTTTTAGTAAAAATAGTAAAATTCGCCCCGAAATGCTTCCCTTAACAAGCTAAAAGCTGTGGATTCTACAATGGGGACCATCTTGATAGTAATGATATCATGTACTAATTCGATTAGACGACTCAAGCTGCAACTCACGATGGAAGAGAACATGAATATATATGTCGCAGACGAAATCGCCAACTTTTTGAAATATACTTAGTTTTTAAAGAAATGAACGACATCACTTCAAATGTCTTCTCAGAATCAAAATAATGCCCCAAATCCAGGAAGCAATAATTTCTTCATATTATTCTTCTTCGCCATTAATTTGTACCTTACCTACAGTTGTCCAGAACATCGTAATGGTACTTATTCCGTACAACTTTTGCAAGTCGTCAGCCACAATATATGTAGAATATAATAGAATTTTATTGGGTTAATTGTGCATTAAAAAAAGTATACAAATATAAAATGTACGGGTCCAATAAGGTGCGACTGAGTTCGTAATAGCTTTCACTGTCAATCTTACTTATTCTACAAGACAATGTCGATTTTTCGCAACTCTATTGACTTTTTTTGACTATTTTTATTCTTAATTCTTTCTATTATTGACTATTATACAATTGTGATTTTATTTGTGACTATTGGCTATTGACTATTATTATTTTTACTGATTTGTTTGTATTTGTATTTTTCTTAAAAATATTTTCCCCAGTTCGATTATTATTACTATAATGTCCATTACTATTTTTACTAAAAAATTAATTTACCCAGAAAATACGCATTCTAAAAAACTAACGAGGAGTAGCTTAATGATGTGGAAACACTATCATATTTGCAGTAAAAATACGTTAAATTTGTAATGTATACAAAGCGAATGGGAAATTAAAAATTTCGCCTATCTATAAATCCAATAATGCATCTTCTACATCACCGCCTACTACAACAACTACCAATAAGTCACCGGTCATCTCTACAATAGCTCCAGAAAAATCTTAAACATCGCCACAAGCCATAACTACTAATTTCATAAATGACAGTGTGGAAAAACGAACTAAATCCGAAAAAAATAGCTCTGCAATATTGAGTACAAATTTAACAATGACAGCCATTGCTGTGTTGGCGATTAATTAATTTATTTTATTTTATCTGCATCCAAACTTTTCTCTGGTCGTAACGGTCTCCGTTCCATTGGGTTCAGAAGAGGGAGGAAGGGAGAGTGCACCCGTGGTCGCGCGCCCGCCCACCTGTGCACTATAATATAGCCTGCGCACTTGACTGCTTCTGAACAATGTACTCTGAGAAGACTAAAGAAGTCACTAGAATCTACAATGCAGTCGCTATGGCCGAACACGCGGCTAGAAGGATATATAATGTCCATATGAAAATTCTACGAAATTGTGTAAGAATTTTGATAGAAAATATTGTTTCCTCTATATAACTTTAAAAAATCTGTGCTTGGAAGGTCAACGTTCATTTGTCATCGGAATTGAACCAACATGTAAATTTTTAATTTCAATTAATAATATTTGAGGAGTTCCCTCAATTCCTCTGAATCCCATTATCAAAACAGGATTTTGATAAAAATGGGACCAATCTGTAAGTATATTCTTTCGAATAAAAAAAAGATTTTCCGAATCTGTTCATAGATAGCAGAGTTCTGAGGTAACAATTTAAAAATCTACAATTGATAACCTCTTTTTTTTGAAGTCGCTTAGTAATCCAAAACTCTCACCAATCTTTCGCCCTTCATCTGGTACCGTTTTAAATAAATATTATTGCCGTTATTCAGTTATTCCTGTTAGGCTTATAAAAACGGAATCAAAACTGTGGCAGTAGAAATATAATACATACATACATACATCTATTGTAATAATCTGTAATGTTGTTTCTAAATAAAATAAAATAATGAATTAAATAGATCGCTTTTTATTACAAGCATTATTAATTAAATGATCACAAAGTTGATTAAAAACCTGCCTCTTCTATAACATTAAATTAATTCAATAAATGTACAAGTTATTTAAGGTTTATAAAAATACTCCGTATTAACATTTATTGAGTAAAATTTATATCTGTTTCTTTTAAATATTTTATGTTCTCCGCCGTGGTTTAAGCTTAATCCCAATTTTACCTTTATTTTGAAGGATACGGTACTTAGAGTTCGGAATAGCGTTTATGTTGTTCCTTGCTTTCGGTACGTTTCTCTGATGATGTTTAGCAAATACATGGCTTTCCAGAATATCTTCAATATTGTTTTAAATTCCTCGATCTTTTTGCATCTTGATTAGTTCCTTTAATATTAGGGTCTCCTGATGAGCCTTTTTCTCGAACAAATAATGTAGGATTTTAATTATTGCCTCCAGCGATTAATTTATTATTATTAAAATAATTTATAGAATTCATCACTCATCATTATCATTCAATGTATGAATACATAAAGCAGGTTACTATATTAGAACAGGGAATTCAGCGGATTTGAAAGGAAATAAAAGTTGATATCCGTGCCACATAACTCTTTATCTCTGTTCTCATCGCTTTTTCTTTGGTTTCAGTGCGAGGAACAGATCCCCGGCGGTGACATGTGCGTGTCCGCGGCGCGAGCTGGTCCTTCCTCGCGCTGGCATCCAGCCTGCTTCACCTGCTGCACCTGCCGAGAACTGCTCGTCGACCTCATCTACTTCTGGAGGGAAGGCCGACTCTACTGCGGAAGGCATCACGCCGAGACCTTAAAACCGAGATGTTCGGCTTGTGATGAGGTGAGGCATCTTCATATATACTAGTATATATTGGTATACATAGGGATCTAATGGGCCCTGTTGCAGTTGGCCACTAAGACCCATATGTTCAGGGTCGCTCAAACTTACGGGCCAACATCCATCCGGCGGCCTCCACGTATGAAGTGCGAGCCCGGGTAGTAGTTTCCCGTAGGGGTCAATCTTCTGGCGCTCCTGGTTGGCTTGCGCACCGTGCGGCGTCATATAATCGATTGTGCATTCTGATCAACAGTCGGGGGAGTCTGGAAACAGTACTGTCTCCATAGAGGGGAGCTAATGGGATATACTATTAAGCTCGGGCAGAAAAGACGACCATAGTCGTTATAACTGCCCGCTGGTGGATGGATTGGCTTCTGTCTCCATCCCCCTCGCTGGAGTAAGAAAATTGCCACCGTTTCACCGCTACGTCGGGAGACCGGAGTAATCTGGTTGCAACTGCAAGTAAAGGCGCGAGTATCGGCCTGCTGCGTGAAATAACCTGGTTATCTCGCGGTAAGGCGTTGGTCTATTACGGGCGTGTGCCGTAACTAGACGGTGGACTGTTCCGTCCTAAGTCTTCAGCGCTCACCTCACGGGAGACAGAACAATCAATATCGTTAAAACTTCCGGAGGTGTCGGGTTCGCCCGTTGTAGTCGAAAGCTCTAGTATATATTGGTATTGACTCTAAAACTGTAAAAATCGGTAGTTCACAGCAGCGGTAGCCGCCTCAAGGTAAAACCGGGCGCCTCTTCCTCCCCACTCCTCTCGTTCCCCTCCTCGTATTATCATATATAAATCGTCACTACGGCCTGTAATTTATTATTACTTATTGGAAAATTGCATCCAGTTTAAGATGTTACATTATGTTCAACTTATTTATAAATATGTCACTTTCATTAAATTAAATGTGATATGTCAAAATATATCAACTAAATAAAATAAAATAAACTTTGACCGCCCTTTTTCGGTTGGAATTTTCAAATGTGCAAAATCTTTGAAGACGTCTTGTTTCCTAATTTATTTATTTTTTTTTTTTTTAATGCTAGTATTAAATAATGCACGCACATAAACAGATTTCTATACGGAGAGCACCTATTTTTTGGACTAGTCTGAAATCCAATAAATATTCACTGCTAAAAATATAAGCCTGACTAGTCGCTGAATTCCATGGTAGCGGAGATTTATAAGAACTTTTTAATCTCTCTCTGAACTTTGGCGATTTAAAATTTTAGCAGTATCTCGCTGGCCGCCGCGGCCAGGCCGGTTGAAATACGGGACTGTCCTACGCGGCAACCTGGGACTGTCCTAAATGGGAGCTAATGGGCCCATGATGAGGTGGCCACGATGACCCATGTGTTCAGGGTCGGTCACACTCACGGGTCAACACCCATCCGATGGCATCCACGCATGGGGTGCGAGCCTGGGTAGGACACTGGGTCAACCGGTCTCCCCTGGGAATCAAACCTCTGGCGCTCCTGGACGGTCTGCGCACCGAGTGGCGCAAGCCAAACGACTGTGCTCTCCGACTAACAGTCGGTCGGGGGAGTCTGGGAACTGTATTGTTTCCTATAGAGCGGGGGTGGTTGCCTACCTTACGGCGACTGCTCTTGAAACGACCATTGGCCATCCGATCCCGGTTCAGAGTCGGGCAAAGGACGCCGTGGTCCGCGATAGATTCGGCGTACACCGTTTCACCGCTTCGTAAGGGAGAGGACCGCGCAAGCGACCTCGAACTCGGAACCAATCGAGAGACCGGAGAAATCTGGTCACAATTGGAAGCAAGGGCGCGAGGGTCGGCCCGCCAGGTAACATTACTGGCTATCTCGCGGTAAAGGCGTTGGCTTCTTGCGGTTGTGACGTAGCTGGACGTTGGATTGTACTGTCCAAAGTCTTCTACGTTCACTGCAGGGCGACAGAACGAAAAAATCGTTGAAACGTTCTGTGGTGACGGGCTCGCCCGTTGTAGTTGACACCGCAAGTTGTCCTAAATGGTAACCCTACCCGAACTATAGTCTGCCCAGGTCTGAAATACAGTCCATTGTCGATGAAGATGTTTAGAAATCAAATATTTTTAGATTTTTTAGAACGGTTACTTGTTAATTTAATTATTATTATTGTTTGTCATTTGTTTATAATTTTTTATCGTGATTATTTGAGGTTGATTATTTTGATTTTGATTTCACAGTTTTGATTTATATGATGTTGATTATTTTAGTTTTATTTCATAAAATAGTGGTACCAATAATAGGTGAGGTCTTAAAACCAGGTTAAAAATATCCCGAGGATACCCCTAATTTGCAGCGTATGTAAATTAAATAGTTTTTGTCTATTTTCACTTTCAAATTGTAATTTTGTTTTTTTGTCTGTTTTTCGTATTGAAAGCTGCAAATAAATAATTTATTACTATTTTGTATTATTATTATTATTTGGATTTAGATGTTCACCATATTTTGACTCGCAGATTCGTGGAATTGGCGTAGAATGACCTGGCATTTTGGCCTTTATCTCATCTCTTGTAGACTCTTACCATTCAATTTTAAAGTCTCAAATGGTTTGCACGGGTGAGCGATGGGCTTCACCTTCCCAGTCAACTCCAGCACCACAACGCTAACTCAAATTGGTTGTTAAACTCGCCGCTGATAAGGCAGATACTAACTACTTTCTTAATGAAGCACGCCACTTACGACTTTCCGTGATAGTGGGCCATTTCAGGTGTCTGCCACTATCTTTCTCTCTTTCGCTCTTCTGCCAGTTCAAGATTATAATGGCATCGGTCACGACTGTTAATTTTGTTAATCATAACTATTGGCGAAATAAAAGTTTTAGCAGTTTACGAACCGAGTCGGATCGTCAGTTTAACTTCGAGTCATAGTCGGCGAAACTGAATACAGTTTTCCTAACAGCATTATCCGGGCATTGATCCAATTTTGTAGCGTCTACATTTTAGCCCACTCCCCTCCCTCCCCTCCCCCCTCTCTCCCTCCGCCTCCCCCTCCCTCAATAAGTCAGTGCCCAAAACAGGCATCTTAAGAGAAAGTTAGTATTAATCTTTTAATTAGGAATGACCTAGAGCATTTTTTTTATACCACTGCCCAACAAAAAAGGAATGTAATGTGTTCAGTTTCATATATGTATATTTTTCGTTTCTTTATTCCACCCTAACTTCTAAACGCTAGAACCAATTTAGAAATGAGTAATATTGTTAGAATCGCTATATCATCCCAAATGTCATAGGGTATTTTAGCTCTCGAAATATCAAGAAAAGAGTAGTCTAAATGTTCAAATCTTCAACTAATGTTAACAAATTAAGACAAATATATCGTTGTCAAATGAAAGGTCTGATTGAGTTTGTTAACCACATGGGTACATAAACCACGATTAAGTACATAAACCACAAATATTTCCTTACAAAAACGTTTCCAAAAACGGATATTTAAAAATGCAGGCAAAAATAAATATTTCTGTATATATTTTGTCCCTTACCCTGTTACTCGGTTACATTTGAATTTCTGTTTCTCGGAATTGAAATACGAGACAATTGCAAATGTTTATAATTGCCCCTAGGGTGAATTATTCTGCCGAATTTCCATAAATGGTTGTTACTTTCTACAGTTTACACCCCGAATATCGTGCAAAAAACAATGTTGCAGTTACATGCGAAAGGGCACGATCGCATGTCGACTTGCTGTATATCGTATGCCATCATTAAGGAATAACCAATCCTCTGAAATAACGACGGTAATATCCTTTCGAATTGTATTAATGTTAATTCGGTTTATAAATGAGAAAAGGTCGTTGACAAAGTGGAAACATCGATATTGTAGTAGCAGTAAATGGAACTTAAAATCGTATTAAACGCAATCGTAACTGATAGCAACCATGTTTTAGCACGAACTGCCGCCGTCGACTTCTGTCAATGGCCATCTTCACCGCCTTGGTAATGGGTCAACACTATTGCAATCGTAGAGCTCCGGCGAGCCGGGTCCATTGACCCGGTTTGCTTATGGTTCGCCGCAGAGCAGGTTGCGTGGTGCGTGATCCACTTAATCTCTAACTCTACTTAATCTTTTTCTCTCTATCCAATCCGCACAAGCCTTAAGTGCACACGGTAAATGTGATTCACTCGCCGTACGACAGAATTTCATGCACATACGTACGTAAATCTGCCTTTCTTTTAAGGAGCGGCACTAATTTCACGAATCCGTAACAGACGCATCCCCTAGTTTATCACATAAGCATGTATAAATTCAATCGTAGGCCACTATCGACAAGGAAAACCCAAAAACTTGGCCGACATCGCTGTTAAAAATCAATTTTATATTAGATGATCAAAATCCATGTAAGAAATTAGTCTTCGTCAAATTTAGAACAAGGTCATTCACAGAGGACTAGGAGTTTTAAGTCGCTCAAAAGACGTTGAAATTTCTCGTTCAGTTCGAGATAATAAACTAGGAGTTTGGCATTTGCTGTTGCAGCGGGAATATCATTCATATAAATGATGAATAAACTATTTCCGAGACAAGAGGCGTCCCTGGGGGATTCTCGGAGACATTTATACTGCTCCGGATGCTTCGGATGAGACGATGATAATGACCTCGAATTTGGCTGCATTTACTAAATGCGTGTTACTATTTACTAAATGCATGCATTTACTAATAGCAATTAGTAAATGCGAAGTCCGCCACTTACTGAGCACTCAGGGAGTATGTCGAACTCATGTTGAAGTTTCTCGGACGCTCGGAAGCAGTTGATTGAAGTCTAGTATTTTTTGTAACCGTCACAGGCTGTGAAAGTTTGAATGAATACGCTTAAGAATAAGAATAAGAATAAGAATAATTTATTTTCAAAAACCCGATCTGGGTATAGAAATTACACATCTAATAGTATTTCTACAGATAAAATTACATTTCAAATTACTCATAAAATTATAAAAAAGTCTATAAGAAAACTAATAATTGAAAAAAAAAATACTTTGCTGTATGCTGAAAAAATACTTTTGCTTTATTAATCGTACCACTTTATTGTCTCATTGGAGAAGTTAAGATAATTGATCGACTATATTAAATGCGCTACTGAAGTCAAACAGTGTCAGATGGTTATTTTTCTACTATCCATAGCGCATCTATCGTCTCCAACCTTCCCAAGTGCTGTTTTTATACTCTCCCTTTATAAGGGGTGAGATATTGAAGAGGATGGGCGATAATGGCCCGTATTCCGTTTCTCACAGGTGCCTAAATTGGGGTCTAAAAAGGCGCTAAAACGACGCTTAATTTTGAAGTGACGTTTTGGTATTCCCTTTCATGGGTCCTAACTGGCGCGTGCTTATGTAGAGATCATCAGGTGCTTAAATTGACGTTAAGCACCGTCGAGATCCTTTTTGGTATTCCGTTTCTACAACTGTCATTGCGGATGGGTCTTGTTCGGGGTCTTATCTAAGAACGGTCTAAAATCGATCAGTCTTCGTCTGACAGCCGTGTAACTTGTTTATGCTTGTGATTCCGAAGACTTTTCGCGTTGCAATTTCCAAAGATGTTTGCCCAGCATTACCTTTTAAATCGAAGAAGGGATGATGAGCGCAAATTATAGCAAGTAATCGTTTATTCATATCTATATCTTGCCCTGAAAATCCTGGGTATTTTTTTTTGTAGGTTATGAATAACACTCTGTATATTATTGTTTAGGCACATTCTCTTTATTATTGTTTGCCATTTTATTTCAAAACAAACGAAAACGCGAATCGACACACAAACACGAAATGGCGCGGCGGCGAGCGATCGGGCGACTGACTGGGCGGCGAGCTGTCAAAATTAAGGCCCAGCTTTAGAACGGCCATAGACAAAACGGAAATTTTAGGATTTAAGACCTGTTCTTAATTTTGATGAAATGGAATACCAACAAAATAACGAAGGCGCTTAAGTTCTTAATTTTTAGCACCAGTTTAGTTTAAGCCCGCGAAAAACGGAATACGGGCCAATATGCATCTTAGTCGCTCTCCCTATTTTGTCTTGAACACTTTGAACAGTCGGTTTCATCTCTTACGTTAGGATTGGTTATTTGTGTAACTGCGGAGGTTACGAATATGAAACGAAACGTACAGACTGGTGATAATATTACCGCTGTTGCAATTCGCCAAATACGGCATTAGCTAAAACGAGTTAGATAATGAAATTTAACTAGTTCAATTACATCCGCGCGGCCAATAGGCTACGCCCTTGTTTTTGCCAAATACGGCAAATATCGCTGCGAATAGTTGTTATCACGCCATGCGTGTCTGGGGCGTGGTGTAACGTGAATAAATTCATGAAATTAAATAAAATAAATATTCTGCGATAAATTTCAGTTGATGTTACCTCCTTGTCTATCAGCAATGTCGAACAAGGTAGCAGTTGTATTTTTAACCGACTTCAAAAAAAAGGAAGAGGTTATCGATTCGGTTGTATCTTTTTTTTATGTTTGTTACCACAGAACTCTGCCGTTTATGAACCGATTTGTATTTTTTTTATTTGAAAGGATATACTTACAGATTGGTCCCATTTTTATCAAATTCCTGTTCTGGTGATGGGATCCATGAGGAATTGAGGGAACTCCTCAAATATTATTATACGAAGTTGAAAATGTACATGTTAATTTGATTCCGATGACAATGTATTTATACGCTTTTTAATGAAAGTGAGATCGCAGCCTTTGTTTTTATATGAAATAATGAGGATTGTTTTCATCTTTTATTATTGTTAGATGCGTGATATTGTCATATCATCCATTTCTTTCATCGAATAACTTCGAACCTGAGTGTGATAGCCAAGCCCATTCTATTAGCTTCGGATTAATCTAATCGGGACTTCTTTAGTTAATTTTATAAGTTTTATTTTCACAGAACTCGAGATATGGACAATGAAATAAAATTTTGAACTTCTTTGCTCCTAGCTACAAAGCTGTTACAAAGTCGCTAATAGTACACCCCGGAAGCAATGAATCCGCGTCACCAGCATAAACCTTAATATCTCGGAAACTAAGAATGCTAGATTATCTAATAATTACAACTTGAATAATGAATATTGAAAACCAGGAACGCTTCTTATACATATTTTTTGTGACAGAACAAAAACAAATGCAGTGAATTCGTAGTTTGATTGGCGAAAAATCATTTATTTTATTTTTAGCCTTTTTGATGGTACTTTACAGCAACCAAGTATTTGAGTAAAACTCAATAGTCCATAGAATACTTATTATTTGAATAAGATAGAAATTTTACTTTTCGACATATTAAGGATTATGTTGGTGACCCGGATTCATTGCTCCCGAGTATATTTAGTCTGTTTGTTTGTACACAAATTGATATCAAAATTACTCGGATCAGACATTCGCTGCAGCTGTTGGAAATGCTCTAAGCCAAGGATCGACTTACGCAAAGTCAAAGTTCGAAAGTCTACTAACGCTGACGTTATTAAAATACACGCCGAATCCAGAAACAAGCAGAACTTAATGAGGATATGCCAGAGACGAGTATTTCCTGAATAAATTACCGAATTTACGGCACAGCTCGCGTCATACGTCACGCGGCGGATACGTCAAATTGGCTGCACATTTTGCAAAAATGGCGGAAAATCTTCGAGGTGCAACAAGGGCAATGGCAACGGAGATAATTGTCATTTGCCGTGCCCGAGGGGAAATTAAAAGGGCCAGTCGAGCGAACGAGGCAAAAGTACGGGCGGACTTAGTAATTAAGACATCCCATCTCCTACGGGAGTGCATAACGAAAATCTTGATAAGAAAACGCGCCGCAGAAATATTTCATATCTATTTTTAAAACGAGCTAGTTATCGGTATCTTTGTTGTTTTTCCACGGTTATCGTTAAAGTAACTGGAATTTGTAATAAGTAATAAGTAACATGAATGTAAGTACATTGTAATAAGTAACTTGAATGAGCTAGTTATCGGTATCTTTGTTGTTTTAACACGGGGTCAATAAAAAAAATCCATTTTTTCGGTATTTGAATTTCGAATCCCGGCGTATATGTACCAAAATTGTAATTATTTAGCAACTATTTTGTAACTATGACTATTTTTAGCTGCTCTTATTTTTAGTAGTTATCTTATCTTATTTTTAGTACTTATCTAATTTTTATTTTTAGTACTTATCTTATTTTATTTACGTATCCTATTTTTGTAGGTACTTATCTAATTATTTAAACTTTTTTATTTGTGATTTTTATTTTTTCTTGAAATATAATCTTTTTAGTTATATTTAACTATGTAATAAATAAAATTGCTCCTTAGCCTTTTTTAACGCAGTTTTTTAAACGTATTCACGCATTTATTAATATAATTATGTTTATAGAATGTCCGCCCAAACACAGCTTCGCTAAGTTGGGCGACATCGGACAGTAAACATTATTTAATAACTAGGTTAATTTCGTGTTGTGAATCAAGTAATTTAGTTTCATAATAATTTTTTTTGTGTTTTAAATTGTAAATTGTGATAATATTATGTACTCGCATTTCCATTCGTTCGATATTTGAATTTCAAATCCAGGCGCCAATGTTCCAAATTTGAATTCGGAATTTCCGCGATGTCGTTTAAAATATGTATTCACATTTCCATTCGTTCAATATTTGAATATCGGACTCTGGCGCAAATGTAACAAATTTGAATTTGGTACTTCGGCGGTATTATTTTAAAATATATAGATACTCGTATTTCCATTCGTTCGATATTTAAATTTAGAATCCCGGCGCCAATGCTCCAAATTTGAATTCGGCATTTCCGCGGTATCGTTTTAAATTATGTACTCGCATTTCCAGTCGTTCGATATTTGAATTTCGATTCCCTGTACTTGATGTTCTAAATTTGAATTCGGAATTTTCGCGGTGTTATTTTAAATTATGTATTCGCATTTCCATTCTTTCGATACTTAAATTTTGAATTTCTCCAAAATATTGGCATTTCTATTATGTGTCATTCTTTAAATATTCGCAATCTATCATTTGAATTTCGTTGGATTCGCTGGCCCGTGACCACTGCGCTGTAAAGATCGCACTCGGAATAAAAAGAGCTTTACGGCGAACCACGGCAACTGATGCAACAATATTTAAATTTCATGTCTCGGGCGCTGCGCGCGCAATTTTATTCTAATTAGCGCGCTGCGGAGTTAAATTCAAATTGAATAATGACCTAAGTAGTGAGTCATTTCTAGCTTGATTTTTTAAATTTTTACAGAATATGAAATTTTATAAAGAAAAGCTACAGCCCCGAGAATAGGTAGATTAATAAATAGTCAAAAAAATCCCTCTTTAGAAGCAGTGGGCAACGTTCCAGAAAAGCTCTCAGCCTTCTCTCTGTAAATGTACTTACGAATGCTTGATAGTCGGCTTTTATTTATGAGTCGTCTTGACATGGGAGTTTTTCCCCTTTTTAAATGTCGCGACTGCATAATTAAGTTATTGTTCAAATCGAGGCAATGCGGAAAGTATTTTCATTCATTTCTATTCATGGAATTTGCGGTATAATGCGAACTAATTGAATACTGAAAAGGTTTCCTCAAATAAATGGACAAGAGACACCAAAAAACGTCTTAACTCTACGGATTCGTAGCACAAATCATCGGCCTAGTAACCGAAAACATTCGCATGTCTGGAAAACATAGAAAAATATAGGAGTTTCCTTAATTGATTCCATAAAACTTTAGTACGGTATAAACAACACTTAATGCTGGAGAGATCGCTATCGAAATGCTGAAAACCTTGAACCGAATTTGGTTGAAAAAGGTTATTTTTCGCAATATTTTTGTTGTTACTATACGGTTTTAAGGGTATCGAACTAAAACAGTAGTCAGCATCATAACACAATAGCCGACATGTCATTTCTTTTCATGAATTTTCGATGCCACTGTTGATAGTCCATATATTTAGAAAATATCCGTCTTGACGACTCATTTTAATACGTTTGAAATATTAAGGCGACATGAGACCTCAGAAAAATATCCGAAATGGGCGGGGACACGCGAAAGAAAATGCGGGGTCAATTTTGTAGGGTCCCACCAATAAAAATCCAGCGTTGACGGAGCGTCAAGCGCAGATTCTACGTCCGCTCGCGCCGGCTACTAGGCGCATACTAAATGCTCTATCGCAGCGCTAGCACAGAATAACTATCTTTACGCAGTGATGGTTGATATAAGGGTGTTAATTGCAAAGCATATTTAACGTAACTCTCAGATCGTATTAAAAAATCATTCATTGTCAATATAGATGGCCAATTAAATTACTATTAATTTCCTCTGACACCTTCATGTTGCCGGCGTAGAAGGGTTGCCAAAACGTCGTATGGCATTGAATAATCAATGATTCAATATAGGTATGTATGCTAATTTGTTACTGTTGTTATCAATGCAGGATTTACGTATAAGCTATACAAGCTATAGCTCAGGGACCCACTTTCTTGGTCACCCTCAAAAAAAATGTTCGAGTGAGTAATTGTCATATATAGGTACATAAATATACTGCAGCAATAGCTCAAATAGCTTAGAGCCTTACAAGACTAAATCTGGCGGTGGTTGTTATTTTAACATAACTGTAACTTACAACAGCCTACTGTATATGTCAACAACTTACTGTATATGTTTAAACCAGAAAAATAAATAAAATTAAATAACTCCTTTTGCATGCGCTAACCCTTCCGCTGTCGCTGACGTTACGGCAATTTCTATTTGGGTGTATTCCACAATCCGACTACCCGCGGAAAACAATGGCTGCAACCTCACTTTGATGTTTTGCGCCACACTCTACGTCCGTCATTAAAAATCGCACATCTCGGCGTCGGCAGCTCGCTTAATTGCCCCCGATGCCGCTAATTGATTACCTTTCTGGCTAATTGCTGACAAATTTGCACAAAACTTCGCACACAGACCCAGATTCACACCCCATCCCATCTTTGTTTTCGCGAACGTGAAATTTTAAAATTATGTATGTGTCACTGAGATAAATTAAATCGAACGGAATGGGTGAGGTGCTACAATACACATAGATAATAAATATTCTTAATAAAAAAATGGGCCCGATTGCGTTTCTTCGTGAATTAAAATCGGAAATCAGTTTATGCGAACGAGACAGAGCAACGCGTTACAGCGAAATATTTATTTATTTATTTATTTATGGAAATGTACATAATATGCAACAAGCGTAACAAATCATAATTAATATCTACACATTAAATAAAACCCACAGGAAGTTGTGTCACGCTTATAGTGAAGATCGGTCCCATGTCGCCCAACCAAGTAAAAACTTGTTCTAGGGCAAACATTTTAAACATATACAAGTTTAAAAAAGAAAACATATTCAAAAGAAGAAGAAAATAGTTTTAAAAAAAGCGAAAATAAAATAAAACATTGAATTAAATAAAAATAAATATAAAAATAAAATGTATTAACATATAATTATAATAAAATAAAATATTGAAATAAATAGATAATTAAATAAACTTAACCTTCGGTTAATAATTAGCTATATAGTCATAACTTAAATTATAAATAAAATTTGTAATATTTGTAAAAAAAATAAAGTCACAATAAAATTATAATACTAGTAATAATGAAGTTTCTAAAAAAAATTAAATAGTCACAGAGAAAAATTAAAATAATAGTAATAGTCACAAAGTGCAGCCAAACAGAGCTAGATAGTTGAGAGTTCTTGATGTACTCGGGACCTTCCTGGCCCAAGCTTCCACAAGACCAGTTGTTTCTTAAAAATTTATATACTCGGGCTAATCTTTATACCTCCAGGTAGGATGTTATATATATATATATATATATATGAATAAAACGATCGTCGATTTGCCTGCAAAAAACTACCTGTTGAACTTATAGCCACCTGAATAAGTTTAGAGACATTTGGTGCGGTCTTAGATTCGGCCACTTTATTTTCAGTAGGTAGTTTTAATGCGGAAAGTGGCAACCGCCACTTCATATCACATCCCGCTCTAACGTATTGCGCTGTCTCGTTCACCTGAACTAATTTCCGATATTAGTTCGCGAAGAAACGCAATCGAGCCCAATTACTATTTATCATTTATCATAGAAATAAATAAGAATGAAATACACGAAGTAAATAGTACATTACATACACAAATACACGAAAAATGAAAACAGAATATATTCAAGAATGATTTAATCATATAGTTCTGCGGGAAGATTCCAGTTTTATATGATAGCAATAATAAATGCAATTTTATGAAAAATATATTTTCGTCTATTCGTTTCATACGCTAAAGTCAAAATGGTAACGAAATTGTTACAGAAAAAATAATAAAAAAACAAAGACAATTACCGTTAAAAAATCTAAGTAATAAATAATAAAAGATTTATTTATTTATTTATAACGCACAAGAAAAAAAATACAAGGACATGCATAGTACATGAGGAATAATTTAGGAACAAATATTATTATAGCGAAAAACATAGCTCTATGCATATAAATATGCTAGCATATCCGAATGAGGCGAAATCGCACAACCAACTAGACCTAGAAGGTTTGTCTCTGGCTGTGCTGTGTTATACCAACTGTATTTTTGTAACTCGCGAACTGACGAAGGTGATCAATTTTCAAATATTTCTAAATCGAACAAACGTGTTGTTTACACAAATTAAAGTAAAATTTAAAGTAGAAAAAAATATATATGCAATTAAGGACTAAAATAAAGTGAACTTTACATTAAATTCAATACATTTAAGTGGAAAATAAGTAATAATATATACAAATATATAAATAAACACTACATTCTAATATATATATATATATATATATATATATATATATATATATATATATATATATATATATATATATATA
Source organism: Micropterix aruncella (assembly GCA_944548615.1). Taxonomy (NCBI): domain Eukaryota; kingdom Metazoa; phylum Arthropoda; class Insecta; order Lepidoptera; family Micropterigidae; genus Micropterix; species Micropterix aruncella. The sequence goes on from CALYMY010000302.1 coordinate 42,836, forward strand.
TATATATATATATATATATATATATATATATATATATATATATATATATATATATATATATATATATATATATATATATATATATATATATATATATATATATATATATATATATATATATATATATATATATATATATATATATATATATATATATATATATATATATATATATATATATATATATATATATATATATATATATATATATAGAAATATTTGATAGTTTTGTGTATATATTCTTTTTAGAATTGATCAATAAGATGATTATAAAGTAAATAATTATAAAAGCCACTTACATCGTGACGAAGGATTCCCTTGATCGGATTCGGGAATGCTTTAGGTGTTAACGAGAATGATGAATGCCTCTCACTTGCGGAAAGAGGAGTAGGTTTAAGTTGGGCCCATTTTACAACTAGTAACGCTCACCCTTCATCCAATTATCTCAAAAATTAAGCTACAATCCTTCTTTATACGTAAACTCACTCAATTTCCTATTATTTCAAGGGAAATAACAAGACAAGACGAGCTACTTGACAGATGGAAGAATTTAAAATTTCGAATTTCGTTTTTTTATTTTCTAAAGGTGTGATATAAAGAAGCTGCGATCAATATTCAGCTGAAAACTTAAAACTAAAAGGGTGACATGCCCTCATATCAATGAAAGGAAGCAGTCAGCTCTTTCCTATTAGTTGGAAAGATTACCTTTAACCTAAATGGATTATTTACAATGAACGAAACATAAAATATGTAAAAATTCAATATTTTGAAATATTTGATAGTTTTGTGTATATATTCTTTTTAGAATTGATCAATAAGATGATTATAAAGTAAATAATTATAAAAGCCACTTACATCGTGACGAAGGATTCCCTTGATCGGATTCGGGAATGCTTTAGGTGTTAACGAGAATGATGAATGCCTCTCACTTGCGGAAAGAGGAGTAGGTTTAAGTTGGGCCCATTTTACAACTAGTAACGCTCACCCTTCATCCAATTATCTCAAAAATTAAGCTACAATCCTTCTTTATACGTAAACTCACTCAATTTCCTATTATTTCAAGGGAAATAACAAGACAAGACGAGCTACTTGACAGATGGAAGAATTTAAAATTTCGAATTTCGTTTT
>CALYMY010000303.1:0-43772 GCA_944548615.1 Micropterix aruncella
TCCCTCGTCGGGAGCCAACCCTGGGTGCAGCAGCCATGTCATGGTGGAACTTAGTAATTGCCATCATAATGGAATGCCTATACCAAATTTCACGTCTCTACGGTTGACCGTTGAGGAGTTCCCTCGTCGGGAGCCAACCCTGGGTGCAGCAGCCATGTCATGGTGGAACTTAGTAATTGCCATCATAATGGAATGCCTATACCAAATTTCACGTCTCTACGGTTGACCGTTGAGGAGTTCCCTCGTCGGGAGCCAACCCTGGGTGCAGCAGCCATGTCATGGTGGAACTTAGTAATTGCCATCATAATGGAATGCCTATACCAAATTTCACGTCTCTACGGTTGACCGTTGAGGAGTTCCCTCGTCGGGAGCCAACCCTGGGTGCAGCAGCGATGTCATGGTGGAACTTAGAAATTGCCGTCATAATGGAATGCCTATACCAAATTTCACGTCTCTACGGTTGACCGTTGAGGAGTTCCCTCGTCGGGAGCCAACCCTGGGTGCAGCAGCCATGTCATGGTGGAACTTAGTAATTGCCATCATAATGGAATGCCTATACCAAATTTCACGTCTCTACGGTTGACCGTTGAGGAGTTCCCTCGTCGGGAGCCAACCCTGGGTGCAGCAGCCATGTCATGGTGGAACTTAGTAATTGCCATCATAATGGAATGCCTATACCAAATTTCACGTCTCTACGGTTGACCGTTGAGGAGTTCCCTCGTCGGGAGCCAACCCTGGGTGCAGCAGCCATGTCATGGTGGAACTTAGTAATTGCCATCATAATGGAATGCCTATACCAAATTTCACGTCTCTACGGTTGACCGTTGAGAAGTTCCCTCGTCGGGAGCCAACCCTGGGTGCAGCAGCCATGTCATGGTGGAACTTAGTAATTGCCATCATAATGGAATGCCTATACCAAATTTCACGTCTCTACGGTTGACCGTTGAGGAGTTCCCTCGTCCTTGTCACGTACCTCTTTCCGTAGGTTGTTTACTCCTTTTAATTCGTTTAACGCCTCGCGGGCAATATCTCTGGCTCTTTCCGGTATTTCTTCGAAATTCCGAAACGGCACTTCTATTTCTGTGGTCTCCATATTGTCTCTTCTCGTTGATCAAAGGCACTGAAAATGAAAATGAAAAAGCACAGATTAAATAGTATTGAAAAGTAATTAAAGAAGAAGAAGAAGACGAGATAAAAAGCAGAAGCAATGAAATGAAAAGCGTTCTAAAACCCTATCTTTTGACACCTCGCTTGTGTGTATATGATAAAATAAAGAATATAATATTTAATTTATTAAACGAAGCCGCGGGAAAAATACTAAAACTCCCTTGGCTCGGATCGCTACTATTGAAAACAAACATCGTAAAATCGATAAATAAACTTTCGCAAGTATGACGAGGGCTGAAGTTACCATAGAAACAGAAATCGTTAAATCGATAAATATTCTATTGCGAGTCGGGCCACCGCCTGAGCTCGTTACTATGGAAACAAAACCGTTAAATCGATAAATCAATATACCTATACAGATATTAAATCGTCTATAATTCCGTTAATATTACTCAGATTTGAAAATTAAAAGAAGCGTTAGATGCGCAAAGCAAAACTCTATTAGATAATAATAAACAGGGAGGACTATTGATGCCTTTTAGCGCAATAGCCCTCAAACGTCGGAAGCCAATTTATTTCGAAAAATGTGATTTTTTCATAACAATTTCTATGTTCAAAATGAAAGTTTATATAAAAAAATTCAAAATGTCAAAATTTCGAAAATGCCATTTCGTAGAGATTTCAAAGGCCTTCGTTCTGTCCGAACACCGTAACGCGTTAGGTTTACTCTATCTCGATTTATTTCGAAAAATGTGATTTTTTCATAATAATTTCCAAGTTCAAAATGAAAGTTTATATAAAAATTTTCAAAATATCAAAATTTCAAAAATGCCATTTTGTAGAGCTTAAGCGGGGTGTCGATCTCGCCAAAGACCGCAACGCGGTAGGTTTACTCTATCTCGATTTATTTCGAAAAATGTGATTTTTTCATAACAATTTCTATGTTCAAAATGAAAGTTTATATAAAATTTTTCAAAATGTCAAAATTTCGAAAATGCCATTTTGTAGAGATTACCAAGGTCGTCGTTCTGTCCGAACGCCGTAACGCTATAGGTTTACTCTATCACGATCTTTTTCGAAAAATGTGATTTTTTCATAACAATTTCTATGTTTAAAATGAAATTTTATATAAAATTTTTCAAAATGTCAAAATTTCGAAAATGCCATTTTGTAGAGATTACCAAGGCCGTCGTTCTGTCCGAACGCCGTAACGCTATAGGTTTACTCTATCACGATCTTTTTCGAAAAATGTGATTTTTTCATAATAATTTCTATGTTTAAAATGAAATTTTATATAAAATTTTTCAAAATGTCAAAATTTCAAAAATGCCATTTTGTAGAGCTTAAGCGGGGTGTCGATCTAGCCAAAGACCGCAACGCGGTAGGTTTACTCTATCACGGTCTTTTTCGAAAAATGTCATTTATTCATAACAATTTCTATGTTCAAAATGAAAGTTTATATAAAAAATTTCAAAATGTCAAAATTTCGAAAATGCCATTTCGTAGAGATTACCAAGGCCGTGGTTCTGTCCGAACGCCGTAACGCTATAGGTTTACTCTATCACGATCTTTTTCGAAAAATGTGATTTTTTCATTATAATTTCTATGTTTAAAATGAAATTTTATATAAAATTTTTCAAAATGTCAAAATTTCAAAAATGCCATTTTGTAGAGCTTAAGCGGGGTGTCGATCTCGCCAAAGACCGCAACGCGGTAGGTTTACTCTATCTCGATTTATTTCGAAAAATGTGATTTTTTCATAACAATTTCTATGTTCAAAATGAAAGTTTATATAAAAAATTTCAAAATGTCAAAATTTCGAAAATGCCATTTTGTAGAGATTACCAAGGCCGTCGTTCTGTCCGAACGCCGTAACCCTATAGGTTTACTCTATCACGATCTTTTTCGAAAAATGTGATTTTTTCATAACAATTTCTATGTTTAAAATGAAATTTTATATAAAATTTTTCAAAATGTCAAAATTTCGAAAATGCCATTTTGTAGAGATTACCAAGGCCGTCGTTCTGTCCGAACGCCGTAACCCTATAGGTTTACTCTATCACGATCTTTTTCGAAAAATATGATTTTTTCATAATAATTTCTATGTTTAAAATGAAATTTTATATAAAATTTTTCAAAAAGTCAAAATTTCAAAAATGCCATTTTGTAGAGCTTAAGCGGGGTGTCGATCTCGCCAAAGACCGCAACGCGGTAGGTTTACTCTATCTCGTTCTTTTGTGAAAAATGTGATTTTTTCATAACAATTTCTATGTTCAAAATGAAAGTTTATATAAAAAATTTCAAAATGTCAAAATTTCGAAAATGCCATTTCGTAGAGATTTCAAAGGCCTTCGTTATGCCCAAACACCGTAACGCGTTTTATTTACTCTATCACGGTCTTTTTCGAAAAATGACATTTATTCATAACAATTTCTATGTTCAGGAGTTCCCTCGTCGGGAGCCAACCCTGGGTGCAGCAGCCATGTCATGGTGGAACTTAGTAATTGCCATCATAATGGAATGCCTATACCAAATTTCACGTCTCTACGGTTGACCGTTGAGGAGTTCCCTCGTCGGGAGCCAACCCTGGGTGCAGCAGCCATGTCATGGTGGAACTTAGTAATTGCCATCATAATGGAATGCCTATACCAAATTTCACGTCTCTACGGTTGACCGTTGAGGAGTTCCCTCGTCGGGAGCCAACCCTGGGTGCAGCAGCGATGTCATGGTGGAACTTAGAAATTGCCGTCATAATGGAATGCCTATACCAAATTTCACGTCTCTACGGTTGACCGTTGAGGAGTTCCCTCGTCGGGAGCCAACCCTGGGTGCAGCAGCCATGTCATGGTGGAACTTAGTAATTGCCATCATAATGGAATGCCTATACCAAATTTCACGTCTCTACGGTTGACCGTTGAGGAGTTCCCTCGTCGGGAGCCAACCCTGGGTGCAGCAGCCATGTCATGGTGGAACTTAGTAATTGCCATCATAATGGAATGCCTATACCAAATTTCACGTCTCTACGGTTGACCGTTGAGGAGTTCCCTCGTCGGGAGCCAACCCTGGGTGCAGCAGCCATGTCATGGTGGAACTTAGTAATTGCCATCATAATGGAATGCCTATACCAAATTTCACGTCTCTACGGTTGACCGTTGAGGAGTTCCCTCGTCGGGAGCCAACCCTGGGTGCAGCAGCCATGTCATGGTGGAACTTAGTAATTGCCATCATAATGGAATGCCTATACCAAATTTCACGTCTCTACGGTTGACCGTTGAGGAGTTCCCTCGTCGGGAGCCAACCCTGGGTGCAGCAGCGATGTCATGGTGGAACTTAGAAATTGCCGTCATAATGGAATGCCTATACCAAATTTCACGTCTCTACGGTTGACCGTTGAGGAGTTCCCTCGTCGGGAGCCAACCCTGGGTGCAGCAGCCATGTCATGGTGGAACTTAGTAATTGCCATCATAATGGAATGCCTATACCAAATTTCACGTCTCTACGGTTGACCGTTGAGGAGTTCCCTCGTCGGGAGCCAACCCTGGGTGCAGCAGCCATGTCATGGTGGAACTTAGTAATTGCCATCATAATGGAATGCCTATACCAAATTTCACGTCTCTACGGTTGACCGTTGAGGAGTTCCCTCGTCGGGAGCCAACCCTGGGTGCAGCAGCCATGTCATGGTGGAACTTAGTAATTGCCATCATAATGGAATGCCTATACCAAATTTCACGTCTCTACGGTTGACCGTTGAGAAGTTCCCTCGTCGGGAGCCAACCCTGGGTGCAGCAGCCATGTCATGGTGGAACTTAGTAATTGCCATCATAATGGAATGCCTATACCAAATTTCACGTCTCTACGGTTGACCGTTGAGGAGTTCCCTCGTCCTTGTCACGTACCTCTTTCCGTAGGTTGTTTACTCCTTTTAATTCGTTTAACGCCTCGCGGGCAATATCTCTGGCTCTTTCCGGTATTTCTTCGAAATTCCGAAACGGCACTTCTATTTCTGTGGTCTCCATATTATTGTCTCTTCTCGTTGATCAAAGGCACTGAAAATGAAAATGAAAAAGCACAGATTAAATAGTATTGAAAAGTAATTAAAGAAGAAGAAGAAGACGAGATAAAAAGCAGAAGCAATGAAATGAAAAGCGTTCTAAAACCCTATCTTTTGACACCTCGCTTGTGTGTATATGATAAAATAAAGAATATAATATTTAATTTATTAAACGAAGCCGCGGGAAAAATACTAAAACTCCCTTGGCTCGGATCGCTACTATTGAAAACAAACATCGTAAAATCGATAAATAAACTTTCGCAAGTATGACGAGGGCTGAAGTTACCATAGAAACAGAAATCGTTAAATCGATAAATATTCTATTGCGAGTCGGGCCACCGCCTGAGCTCGTTACTATGGAAACAAAACCGTTAAATCGATAAATCAATATACCTATACAGATATTAAATCGTCTATAATTCCGTTAATATTACTCAGATTTGAAAATTAAAAGAAGCGTTAGATGCGCAAAGCAAAACTCTATTAGATAATAATAAACAGGGAGGACTATTGATGCCTTTTAGCGCAATAGCCCTCAAACGTCGGAAGCCAATTTATTTCGAAAAATGTGATTTTTTCATAACAATTTCTATGTTCAAAATGAAAGTTTATATAAAAAAATTCAAAATGTCAAAATTTCGAAAATGCCATTTCGTAGAGATTTCAAAGGCCTTCGTTCTGTCCGAACACCGTAACGCGTTAGGTTTACTCTATCTCGATTTATTTCGAAAAATGTGATTTTTTCATAATAATTTCCAAGTTCAAAATGAAAGTTTATATAAAAATTTTCAAAATATCAAAATTTCAAAAATGCCATTTTGTAGAGCTTAAGCGGGGTGTCGATCTCGCCAAAGACCGCAACGCGGTAGGTTTACTCTATCTCGATTTATTTCGAAAAATGTGATTTTTTCATAACAATTTCTATGTTCAAAATGAAAGTTTATATAAAATTTTTCAAAATGTCAAAATTTCGAAAATGCCATTTTGTAGAGATTACCAAGGTCGTCGTTCTGTCCGAACGCCGTAACGCTATAGGTTTACTCTATCACGATCTTTTTCGAAAATGTGATTTTTTCATAACAATTTCTATGTTTAAAATGAAATTTTATATAAAATTTTTCAAAATGTCAAAATTTCGAAAATGCCATTTTGTAGAGATTACCAAGGCCGTCGTTCTGTCCGAACGCCGTAACGCTATAGGTTTACTCTATCACGATCTTTTTCGAAAAATGTGATTTTTTCATAATAATTTCTATGTTTAAAATGAAATTTTATATAAAATTTTTCAAAATGTCAAAATTTCAAAAATGCCATTTTGTAGAGCTTAAGCGGGGTGTCGATCTAGCCAAAGACCGCAACGCGGTAGGTTTACTCTATCACGGTCTTTTTCGAAAAATGTCATTTATTCATAACAATTTCTATGTTCAAAATGAAAGTTTATATAAAAAATTTCAAAATGTCAAAATTTCGAAAATGCCATTTCGTAGAGATTACCAAGGCCGTGGTTCTGTCCGAACGCCGTAACGCTATAGGTTTACTCTATCACGATCTTTTTCGAAAAATGTGATTTTTTCATTATAATTTCTATGTTTAAAATGAAATTTTATATAAAATTTTTCAAAATGTCAAAATTTCAAAAATGCCATTTTGTAGAGCTTAAGCGGGGTGTCGATCTCGCCAAAGACCGCAACGCGGTAGGTTTACTCTATCTCGATTTATTTCGAAAAATGTGATTTTTTCATAACAATTTCTATGTTCAAAATGAAAGTTTATATAAAAAATTTCAAAATGTCAAAATTTCGAAAATGCCATTTTGTAGAGATTACCAAGGCCGTCGTTCTGTCCGAACGCCGTAACCCTATAGGTTTACTCTATCACGATCTTTTTCGAAAAATGTGATTTTTCATAACAATTTCTATGTTTAAAATGAAATTTTATATAAAATTTTTCAAAATGTCAAAATTTCGAAAATGCCATTTTGTAGAGATTACCAAGGCCGTCGTTCTGTCCGAACGCCGTAACCCTATAGGTTTACTCTATCACGATCTTTTTCGAAAAATATGATTTTTTCATAATAATTTCTATGTTTAAAATGAAATTTTATATAAAATTTTTCAAAAAGTCAAAATTTCAAAAATGCCATTTTGTAGAGCTTAAGCGGGGTGTCGATCTCGCCAAAGACCGCAACGCGGTAGGTTTACTCTATCTCGTTCTTTTGTGAAAAATGTGATTTTTTCATAACAATTTCTATGTTCAAAATGAAAGTTTATATAAAAAATTTCAAAATGTCAAAATTTCGAAATGCCATTTCGTAGAGATTTCAAAGGCCTTCGTTATGCCCAAACACCGTAACGCGTTTTATTTACTCTATCACGGTCTTTTTCGAAAAATGACATTTATTCATAACAATTTCTATGTTCAGGAGTTCCCTCGTCGGGAGCCAACCCTGGGTGCAGCAGCCATGTCATGGTGGAACTTAGTAATTGCCATCATAATGGAATGCCTATACCAAATTTCACGTCTCTACGGTTGACCGTTGAGGAGTTCCCTCGTCGGGAGCCAACCCTGGGTGCAGCAGCCATGTCATGGTGGAACTTAGTAATTGCCATCATAATGGAATGCCTATACCAAATTTCACGTCTCTACGGTTGACCGTTGAGGAGTTCCCTCGTCGGGAGCCAACCCTGGGTGCAGCAGCGATGTCATGGTGGAACTTAGAAATTGCCGTCATAATGGAATGCCTATACCAAATTTCACGTCTCTACGGTTGACCGTTGAGGAGTTCCCTCGTCGGGAGCCAACCCTGGGTGCAGCAGCCATGTCATGGTGGAACTTAGTAATTGCCATCATAATGGAATGCCTATACCAAATTTCACGTCTCTACGGTTGACCGTTGAGGAGTTCCCTCGTCGGGAGCCAACCCTGGGTGCAGCAGCCATGTCATGGTGGAACTTAGTAATTGCCATCATAATGGAATGCCTATACCAAATTTCACGTCCTCTACGGTTGACCGTTGAGGAGTTCCCTCGTCGGGAGCCAACCCTGGGTGCAGCAGCCATGTCATGGTGGAACTTAGTAATTGCCATCATAATGGAATGCCTATACCAAATTTCACGTCTCTACGGTTGACCGTTGAGGAGTTCCCTCGTCGGGAGCCAACCCTGGGTGCAGCAGCCATGTCATGGTGGAACTTAGTAATTGCCATCATAATGGAATGCCTATACCAAATTTCACGTCTCTACGGTTGACCGTTGAGGAGTTCCCTCGTCGGGAGCCAACCCTGGGTGCAGCAGCGATGTCATGGTGGAACTTAGAAATTGCCGTCATAATGGAATGCCTATACCAAATTTCACGTCTCTACGGTTGACCGTTGAGGAGTTCCCTCGTCGGGAGCCAACCCTGGGTGCAGCAGCCATGTCATGGTGGAACTTAGTAATTGCCATCATAATGGAATGCCTATACCAAATTTCACGTCTCTACGGTTGACCGTTGAGGAGTTCCCTCGTCGGGAGCCAACCCTGGGTGCAGCAGCCATGTCATGGTGGAACTTAGTAATTGCCATCATAATGGAATGCCTATACCAAATTTCACGTCTCTACGGTTGACCGTTGAGGAGTTCCCTCGTCGGGAGCCAACCCTGGGTGCAGCAGCCATGTCATGGTGGAACTTAGTAATTGCCATCATAATGGAATGCCTATACCAAATTTCACGTCTCTACGGTTGACCGTTGAGAAGTTCCCTCGTCGGGAGCCAACCCTGGGTGCAGCAGCCATGTCATGGTGGAACTTAGTAATTGCCATCATAATGGAATGCCTATACCAAATTTCACGTCTCTACGGTTGACCGTTGAGGAGTTCCCTCGTCCTTGTCACGTACCTCTTTCCGTAGGTTGTTTACTCCTTTTAATTCGTTTAACGCCTCGCGGGCAATATCTCTGGCTCTTTCCGGTATTTCTTCGAAATTCCGAAACGGCACTTCTATTTCTGTGGTCTCCATATTGTCTCTTCTCGTTGATCAAAGGCACTGAAAATGAAAATGAAAAAGCACAGATTAAATAGTATTGAAAAGTAATTAAAGAAGAAGAAGAAGACGAGATAAAAAGCAGAAGCAATGAAATGAAAAGCGTTCTAAAACCCTATCTTTTGACACCTCGCTTGTGTGTATATGATAAAATAAAGAATATAATATTTAATTTATTAAACGAAGCCGCGGGAAAAATACTAAAACTCCCTTGGCTCGGATCGCTACTATTGAAAACAAACATCGTAAAATCGATAAATAAACTTTCGCAAGTATGACGAGGGCTGAAGTTACCATAGAAACAGAAATCGTTAAATCGATAAATATTCTATTGCGAGTCGGGCCACCGCCTGAGCTCGTTACTATGGAAACAAAACCGTTAAATCGATAAATCAATATACCTATACAGATATTAAATCGTCTATAATTCCGTTAATATTACTCAGATTTGAAAATTAAAAGAAGCGTTAGATGCGCAAAGCAAAACTCTATTAGATAATAATAAACAGGGAGGACTATTGATGCCTTTTAGCGCAATAGCCCTCAAACGTCGGAAGCCAATTTATTTCGAAAAATGTGATTTTTTCATAACAATTTCTATGTTCAAAATGAAAGTTTATATAAAAAAATTCAAAATGTCAAAATTTCGAAAATGCCATTTCGTAGAGATTTCAAAGGCCTTCGTTCTGTCCGAACACCGTAACGCGTTAGGTTTACTCTATCTCGATTTATTTCGAAAAATGTGATTTTTTCATAATAATTTCCAAGTTCAAAATGAAAGTTTATATAAAAATTTTCAAAATATCAAAATTTCAAAAATGCCATTTTGTAGAGCTTAAGCGGGGTGTCGATCTCGCCAAAGACCGCAACGCGGTAGGTTTACTCTATCTCGATTTATTTCGAAAAATGTGATTTTTTCATAACAATTTCTATGTTCAAAATGAAAGTTTATATAAAATTTTTCAAAATGTCAAAATTTCGAAAATGCCATTTTGTAGAGATTACCAAGGTCGTCGTTCTGTCCGAACGCCGTAACGCTATAGGTTTACTCTATCACGATCTTTTTCGAAAAATGTGATTTTTTCATAACAATTTCTATGTTTAAAATGAAATTTTATATAAAATTTTTCAAAATGTCAAAATTTCGAAAATGCCATTTTGTAGAGATTACCAAGGCCGTCGTTCTGTCCGAACGCCGTAACGCTATAGGTTTACTCTATCACGATCTTTTTCGAAAAATGTGATTTTTTCATAATAATTTCTATGTTTAAAATGAAATTTTATATAAAATTTTTCAAAATGTCAAAATTTCAAAAATGCCATTTTGTAGAGCTTAAGCGGGGTGTCGATCTAGCCAAAGACCGCAACGCGGTAGGTTTACTCTATCACGGTCTTTTTCGAAAAATGTCATTTATTCATAACAATTTCTATGTTCAAAATGAAAGTTTATATAAAAAATTTCAAAATGTCAAAATTTCGAAAATGCCATTTCGTAGAGATTACCAAGGCCGTGGTTCTGTCCGAACGCCGTAACGCTATAGGTTTACTCTATCACGATCTTTTTCGAAAAATGTGATTTTTTCATTATAATTTCTATGTTTAAAATGAAATTTTATATAAAATTTTTCAAAATGTCAAAATTTCAAAAATGCCATTTTGTAGAGCTTAAGCGGGGTGTCGATCTCGCCAAAGACCGCAACGCGGTAGGTTTACTCTATCTCGATTTATTTCGAAAAATGTGATTTTTTCATAACAATTTCTATGTTCAAAATGAAAGTTTATATAAAAAATTTCAAAATGTCAAAATTTCGAAAATGCCATTTTGTAGAGATTACCAAGGCCGTCGTTCTGTCCGAACGCCGTAACCCTATAGGTTTACTCTATCACGATCTTTTTCGAAAAATGTGATTTTTTCATAACAATTTCTATGTTTAAAATGAAATTTTATATAAAATTTTTCAAAATGTCAAAATTTCGAAAATGCCATTTTGTAGAGATTACCAAGGCCGTCGTTCTGTCCGAACGCCGTAACCCTATAGGTTTACTCTATCACGATCTTTTTCGAAAAATATGATTTTTTCATAATAATTTCTATGTTTAAAATGAAATTTTATATAAAATTTTTCAAAAAGTCAAAATTTCAAAAATGCCATTTTGTAGAGCTTAAGCGGGGTGTCGATCTCGCCAAAGACCGCAACGCGGTAGGTTTACTCTATCTCGTTCTTTTGTGAAAAATGTGATTTTTTCATAACAATTTCTATGTTCAAAATGAAAGTTTATATAAAAAATTTCAAAATGTCAAAATTTCGAAAATGCCATTTCGTAGAGATTTCAAAGGCCTTCGTTATGCCCAAACACCGTAACGCGTTTTATTTACTCTATCACGGTCTTTTTCGAAAAATGACATTTATTCATAACAATTTCTATGTTCAGGAGTTCCCTCGTCGGGAGCCAACCCTGGGTGCAGCAGCCATGTCATGGTGGAACTTAGTAATTGCCATCATAATGGAATGCCTATACCAAATTTCACGTCTCTACGGTTGACCGTTGAGGAGTTCCCTCGTCGGGAGCCAACCCTGGGTGCAGCAGCCATGTCATGGTGGAACTTAGTAATTGCCATCATAATGGAATGCCTATACCAAATTTCACGTCTCTACGGTTGACCGTTGAGGAGTTCCCTCGTCGGGAGCCAACCCTGGGTGCAGCAGCGATGTCATGGTGGAACTTAGAAATTGCCGTCATAATGGAATGCCTATACCAAATTTCACGTCTCTACGGTTGACCGTTGAGGAGTTCCCTCGTCGGGAGCCAACCCTGGGTGCAGCAGCCATGTCATGGTGGAACTTAGGAATTGCCATCATAATGGAATGCCTATACCAAATTTCACGTCTCTACGGTTGACCGTTGAGGAGTTCCCTCGTCGGGAGCCAACCCTGGGTGCAGCAGCCATGTCATGGTGGAACTTAGTAATTGCCATCATAATGGAATGCCTATACCAAATTTCACGTCTCTACGGTTGACCGTTGAGGAGTTCCCTCGTCGGGAGCCAACCCTGGGTGCAGCAGCCATGTCATGGTGGAACTTAGTAATTGCCATCATAATGGAATGCCTATACCAAATTTCACGTCTCTACGGTTGACCGTTGAGGAGTTCCCTCGTCGGGAGCCAACCCTGGGTGCAGCAGCCATGTCATGGTGGAACTTAGTAATTGCCATCATAATGGAATGCCTATACCAAATTTCACGTCTCTACGGTTGACCGTTGAGGAGTTCCCTCGTCGGGAGCCAACCCTGGGTGCAGCAGCGATGTCATGGTGGAACTTAGAAATTGCCGTCATAATGGAATGCCTATACCAAATTTCACGTCTCTACGGTTGACCGTTGAGGAGTTCCCTCGTCGGGAGCCAACCCTGGGTGCAGCAGCCATGTCATGGTGGAACTTAGTAATTGCCATCATAATGGAATGCCTATACCAAATTTCACGTCTCTACGGTTGACCGTTGAGGAGTTCCCTCGTCGGGAGCCAACCCTGGGTGCAGCAGCCATGTCATGGTGGAACTTAGTAATTGCCATCATAATGGAATGCCTATACCAAATTTCACGTCTCTACGGTTGACCGTTGAGGAGTTCCCTCGTCGGGAGCCAACCCTGGGTGCAGCAGCCATGTCATGGTGGAACTTAGTAATTGCCATCATAATGGAATGCCTATACCAAATTTCACGTCTCTACGGTTGACCGTTGAGAAGTTCCCTCGTCGGGAGCCAACCCTGGGTGCAGCAGCCATGTCATGGTGGAACTTAGTAATTGCCATCATAATGGAATGCCTATACCAAATTTCACGTCTCTACGGTTGACCGTTGAGGAGTTCCCTCGTCCTTGTCACGTACCTCTTTCCGTAGGTTGTTTACTCCTTTTAATTCGTTTAACGCCTCGCGGGCAATATCTCTGGCTCTTTCCGGTATTTCTTCGAAATTCCGAAACGGCACTTCTATTTCTGTGGTCTCCATATTGTCTCTTCTCGTTGATCAAAGGCACTGAAAATGAAAATGAAAAAGCACAGATTAAATAGTATTGAAAAGTAATTAAAGAAGAAGAAGAAGACGAGATAAAAAGCAGAAGCAATGAAATGAAAAGCGTTCTAAAACCCTATCTTTTGACACCTCGCTTGTGTGTATATGATAAAATAAAGAATATAATATTTAATTTATTAAACGAAGCCGCGGGAAAAATACTAAAACTCCCTTGGCTCGGATCGCTACTATTGAAAACAAACATCGTAAAATCGATAAATAAACTTTCGCAAGTATGACGAGGGCTGAAGTTACCATAGAAACAGAAATCGTTAAATCGATAAATATTCTATTGCGAGTCGGGCCACCGCCTGAGCTCGTTACTATGGAAACAAAACCGTTAAATCGATAAATCAATATACCTATACAGATATTAAATCGTCTATAATTCCGTTAATATTACTCAGATTTGAAAATTAAAAGAAGCGTTAGATGCGCAAAGCAAAACTCTATTAGATAATAATAAACAGGGAGGACTATTGATGCCTTTTAGCGCAATAGCCCTCAAACGTCGGAAGCCAATTTATTTCGAAAAATGTGATTTTTTCATAACAATTTCTATGTTCAAAATGAAAGTTTATATAAAAAAATTCAAAATGTCAAAATTTCGAAAATGCCATTTCGTAGAGATTTCAAAGGCCTTCGTTCTGTCCGAACACCGTAACGCGTTAGGTTTACTCTATCTCGATTTATTTCGAAAAATGTGATTTTTTCATAATAATTTCCAAGTTCAAAATGAAAGTTTATATAAAAATTTTCAAAATATCAAAATTTCAAAAATGCCATTTTGTAGAGCTTAAGCGGGGTGTCGATCTCGCCAAAGACCGCAACGCGGTAGGTTTACTCTATCTCGATTTATTTCGAAAAATGTGATTTTTTCATAACAATTTCTATGTTCAAAATGAAAGTTTATATAAAATTTTTCAAAATGTCAAAATTTCGAAAATGCCATTTTGTAGAGATTACCAAGGTCGTCGTTCTGTCCGAACGCCGTAACGCTATAGGTTTACTCTATCACGATCTTTTTCGAAAAATGTGATTTTTTCATAACAATTTCTATGTTTAAAATGAAATTTTATATAAAATTTTTCAAAATGTCAAAATTTCGAAAATGCCATTTTGTAGAGATTACCAAGGCCGTCGTTCTGTCCGAACGCCGTAACGCTATAGGTTTACTCTATCACGATCTTTTTCGAAAAATGTGATTTTTTCATAATAATTTCTATGTTTAAAATGAAATTTTATATAAAATTTTTCAAAATGTCAAAATTTCAAAAATGTCATTTTGTAGAGCTTAAGCGGGGTGTCGATCTAGCCAAAGACCGCAACGCGGTAGGTTTACTCTATCACGGTCTTTTTCGAAAAATGTCATTTATTCATAACAATTTCTATGTTCAAAATGAAAGTTTATATAAAAAATTTCAAAATGTCAAAATTTCGAAAATGCCATTTCGTAGAGATTTCAAAGGCCTTCGTTATGCCCAAACACCGTAACGCGTTTTATTTACTCTATCACGGTCTTTTTCGAAAAATGACATTTATTCATAACAATTTCTATGTTCAGGAGTTCCCTCGTCGGGAGCCAACCCTGGGTGCAGCAGCCATGTCATGGTGGAACTTAGTAATTGCCATCATAATGGAATGCCTATACCAAATTTCACGTCTCTACGGTTGACCGTTGAGGAGTTCCCTCGTCGGGAGCCAACCCTGGGTGCAGCAGCCATGTCATGGTGGAACTTAGTAATTGCCATCATAATGGAATGCCTATACCAAATTTCACGTCTCTACGGTTGACCGTTGAGGAGTTCCCTCGTCGGGAGCCAACCCTGGGTGCAGCAGCGATGTCATGGTGGAACTTAGAAATTGCCGTCATAATGGAATGCCTATACCAAATTTCACGTCTCTACGGTTGACCGTTGAGGAGTTCCCTCGTCGGGAGCCAACCCTGGGTGCAGCAGCCATGTCATGGTGGAACTTAGGAATTGCCATCATAATGGAATGCCTATACCAAATTTCACGTCTCTACGGTTGACCGTTGAGGAGTTCCCTCGTCGGGAGCCAACCCTGGGTGCAGCAGCCATGTCATGGTGGAACTTAGTAATTGCCATCATAATGGAATGCCTATACCAAATTTCACGTCTCTACGGTTGACCGTTGAGGAGTTCCCTCGTCGGGAGCCAACCCTGGGTGCAGCAGCCATGTCATGGTGGAACTTAGTAATTGCCATCATAATGGAATGCCTATACCAAATTTCACGTCTCTACGGTTGACCGTTGAGGAGTTCCCTCGTCGGGAGCCAACCCTGGGTGCAGCAGCCATGTCATGGTGGAACTTAGTAATTGCCATCATAATGGAATGCCTATACCAAATTTCACGTCTCTACGGTTGACCGTTGAGGAGTTCCCTCGTCGGGAGCCAACCCTGGGTGCAGCAGCGATGTCATGGTGGAACTTAGAAATTGCCGTCATAATGGAATGCCTATACCAAATTTCACGTCTCTACGGTTGACCGTTGAGGAGTTCCCTCGTCGGGAGCCAACCCTGGGTGCAGCAGCCATGTCATGGTGGAACTTAGTAATTGCCATCATAATGGAATGCCTATACCAAATTTCACGTCTCTACGGTTGACCGTTGAGGAGTTCCCTCGTCGGGAGCCAACCCTGGGTGCAGCAGCCATGTCATGGTGGAACTTAGTAATTGCCATCATAATGGAATGCCTATACCAAATTTCACGTCTCTACGGTTGACCGTTGAGGAGTTCCCTCGTCGGGAGCCAACCCTGGGTGCAGCAGCCATGTCATGGTGGAACTTAGTAATTGCCATCATAATGGAATGCCTATACCAAATTTCACGTCTCTACGGTTGACCGTTGAGAAGTTCCCTCGTCGGGAGCCAACCCTGGGTGCAGCAGCCATGTCATGGTGGAACTTAGTAATTGCCATCATAATGGAATGCCTATACCAAATTTCACGTCTCTACGGTTGACCGTTGAGGAGTTCCCTCGTCCTTGTCACGTACCTCTTTCCGTAGGTTGTTTACTCCTTTTAATTCGTTTAACGCCTCGCGGGCAATATCTCTGGCTCTTTCCGGTATTTCTTCGAAATTCCGAAACGGCACTTCTATTTCTGTGGTCTCCATATTGTCTCTTCTCGTTGATCAAAGGCACTGAAAATGAAAATGAAAAAGCACAGATTAAATAGTATTGAAAAGTAATTAAAGAAGAAGAAGAAGACGAGATAAAAAGCAGAAGCAATGAAATGAAAAGCGTTCTAAAACCCTATCTTTTGACACCTCGCTTGTGTGTATATGATAAAATAAAGAATATAATATTTAATTTATTAAACGAAGCCGCGGGAAAAATACTAAAACTCCCTTGGCTCGGATCGCTACTATTGAAAACAAACATCGTAAAATCGATAAATAAACTTTCGCAAGTATGACGAGGGCTGAAGTTACCATAGAAACAGAAATCGTTAAATCGATAAATATTCTATTGCGAGTCGGGCCACCGCCTGAGCTCGTTACTATGGAAACAAAACCGTTAAATCGATAAATCAATATACCTATACAGATATTAAATCGTCTATAATTCCGTTAATATTACTCAGATTTGAAAATTAAAAGAAGCGTTAGATGCGCAAAGCAAAACTCTATTAGATAATAATAAACAGGGAGGACTATTGATGCCTTTTAGCGCAATAGCCCTCAAACGTCGGAAGCCAATTTATTTCGAAAAATGTGATTTTTTCATAACAATTTCTATGTTCAAAATGAAAGTTTATATAAAAAAATTCAAAATGTCAAAATTTCGAAAATGCCATTTCGTAGAGATTTCAAAGGCCTTCGTTCTGTCCGAACACCGTAACGCGTTAGGTTTACTCTATCTCGATTTATTTCGAAAAATGTGATTTTTTCATAATAATTTCCAAGTTCAAAATGAAAGTTTATATAAAAATTTTCAAAATATCAAAATTTCAAAAATGCCATTTTGTAGAGCTTAAGCGGGGTGTCGATCTCGCCAAAGACCGCAACGCGGTAGGTTTACTCTATCTCGATTTATTTCGAAAAATGTGATTTTTTCATAACAATTTCTATGTTCAAAATGAAAGTTTATATAAAATTTTTCAAAATGTCAAAATTTCGAAAATGCCATTTTGTAGAGATTACCAAGGTCGTCGTTCTGTCCGAACGCCGTAACGCTATAGGTTTACTCTATCACGATCTTTTTCGAAAAATGTGATTTTTTCATAACAATTTCTATGTTTAAAATGAAATTTTATATAAAATTTTTCAAAATGTCAAAATTTCGAAAATGCCATTTTGTAGAGATTACCAAGGCCGTCGTTCTGTCCGAACGCCGTAACGCTATAGGTTTACTCTATCACGATCTTTTTCGAAAAATGTGATTTTTTCATAATAATTTCTATGTTTAAAATGAAATTTTATATAAAATTTTTCAAAATGTCAAAATTTCAAAAATGTCATTTTGTAGAGCTTAAGCGGGGTGTCGATCTAGCCAAAGACCGCAACGCGGTAGGTTTACTCTATCACGGTCTTTTTCGAAAAATGTCATTTATTCATAACAATTTCTATGTTCAAAATGAAAGTTTATATAAAAAATTTCAAAATGTCAAAATTTCGAAAATGCCATTTCGTAGAGATTTCAAAGGCCTTCGTTATGCCCAAACACCGTAACGCGTTTTATTTACTCTATCACGGTCTTTTTCGAAAAATGACATTTATTCATAACAATTTCTATGTTCAGGAGTTCCCTCGTCGGGAGCCAACCCTGGGTGCAGCAGCCATGTCATGGTGGAACTTAGTAATTGCCATCATAATGGAATGCCTATACCAAATTTCACGTCTCTACGGTTGACCGTTGAGGAGTTCCCTCGTCGGGAGCCAACCCTGGGTGCAGCAGCCATGTCATGGTGGAACTTAGTAATTGCCATCATAATGGAATGCCTATACCAAATTTCACGTCTCTACGGTTGACCGTTGAGGAGTTCCCTCGTCGGGAGCCAACCCTGGGTGCAGCAGCGATGTCATGGTGGAACTTAGAAATTGCCGTCATAATGGAATGCCTATACCAAATTTCACGTCTCTACGGTTGACCGTTGAGGAGTTCCCTCGTCGGGAGCCAACCCTGGGTGCAGCAGCCATGTCATGGTGGAACTTAGGAATTGCCATCATAATGGAATGCCTATACCAAATTTCACGTCTCTACGGTTGACCGTTGAGGAGTTCCCTCGTCGGGAGCCAACCCTGGGTGCAGCAGCCATGTCATGGTGGAACTTAGTAATTGCCATCATAATGGAATGCCTATACCAAATTTCACGTCTCTACGGTTGACCGTTGAGGAGTTCCCTCGTCGGGAGCCAACCCTGGGTGCAGCAGCCATGTCATGGTGGAACTTAGTAATTGCCATCATAATGGAATGCCTATACCAAATTTCACGTCTCTACGGTTGACCGTTGAGGAGTTCCCTCGTCGGGAGCCAACCCTGGGTGCAGCAGCCATGTCATGGTGGAACTTAGTAATTGCCATCATAATGGAATGCCTATACCAAATTTCACGTCTCTACGGTTGACCGTTGAGGAGTTCCCTCGTCGGGAGCCAACCCTGGGTGCAGCAGCGATGTCATGGTGGAACTTAGAAATTGCCGTCATAATGGAATGCCTATACCAAATTTCACGTCTCTACGGTTGACCGTTGAGGAGTTCCCTCGTCGGGAGCCAACCCTGGGTGCAGCAGCCATGTCATGGTGGAACTTAGTAATTGCCATCATAATGGAATGCCTATACCAAATTTCACGTCTCTACGGTTGACCGTTGAGGAGTTCCCTCGTCGGGAGCCAACCCTGGGTGCAGCAGCCATGTCATGGTGGAACTTAGTAATTGCCATCATAATGGAATGCCTATACCAAATTTCACGTCTCTACGGTTGACCGTTGAGGAGTTCCCTCGTCGGGAGCCAACCCTGGGTGCAGCAGCCATGTCATGGTGGAACTTAGTAATTGCCATCATAATGGAATGCCTATACCAAATTTCACGTCTCTACGGTTGACCGTTGAGAAGTTCCCTCGTCGGGAGCCAACCCTGGGTGCAGCAGCCATGTCATGGTGGAACTTAGTAATTGCCATCATAATGGAATGCCTATACCAAATTTCACGTCTCTACGGTTGACCGTTGAGGAGTTCCCTCGTCCTTGTCACGTACCTCTTTCCGTAGGTTGTTTACTCCTTTTAATTCGTTTAACGCCTCGCGGGCAATATCTCTGGCTCTTTCCGGTATTTCTTCGAAATTCCGAAACGGCACTTCTATTTCTGTGGTCTCCATATTGTCTCTTCTCGTTGATCAAAGGCACTGAAAATGAAAATGAAAAAGCACAGATTAAATAGTATTGAAAAGTAATTAAAGAAGAAGAAGAAGACGAGATAAAAAGCAGAAGCAATGAAATGAAAAGCGTTCTAAAACCCTATCTTTTGACACCTCGCTTGTGTGTATATGATAAAATAAAGAATATAATATTTAATTTATTAAACGAAGCCGCGGGAAAAATACTAAAACTCCCTTGGCTCGGATCGCTACTATTGAAAACAAACATCGTAAAATCGATAAATAAACTTTCGCAAGTATGACGAGGGCTGAAGTTACCATAGAAACAGAAATCGTTAAATCGATAAATATTCTATTGCGAGTCGGGCCACCGCCTGAGCTCGTTACTATGGAAACAAAACCGTTAAATCGATAAATCAATATACCTATACAGATATTAAATCGTCTATAATTCCGTTAATATTACTCAGATTTGAAAATTAAAAGAAGCGTTAGATGCGCAAAGCAAAACTCTATTAGATAATAATAAACAGGGAGGACTATTGATGCCTTTTAGCGCAATAGCCCTCAAACGTCGGAAGCCAATTTATTTCGAAAAATGTGATTATTTCATAACAATTTCTATGTTCAAAATGAAAGTTTATATAAAAAAATTCAAAATGTCAAAATTTCGAAAATGCCATTTCGTAGAGATTTCAAAGGCCTTCGTTCTGTCCGAACACCGTAACGCGTTAGGTTTACTCTATCTCGATTTATTTCGAAAAATGTGATTTTTTCATAATAATTTCCAAGTTCAAAATGAAAGTTTATATAAAAATTTTCAAAATATCAAAATTTCAAAAATGCCATTTTGTAGAGCTTAAGCGGGGTGTCGATCTCGCCAAAGACCGCAACGCGGTAGGTTTACTCTATCTCGATTTATTTCGAAAAATGTGATTTTTTCATAACAATTTCTATGTTCAAAATGAAAGTTTATATAAAATTTTTCAAAATGTCAAAATTTCGAAAATGCCATTTTGTAGAGATTACCAAGGTCGTCGTTCTGTCCGAACGCCGTAACGCTATAGGTTTACTCTATCACGATCTTTTTCGAAAAATGTGATTTTTTCATAACAATTTCTATGTTTAAAATGAAATTTTATATAAAATTTTTCAAAATGTCAAAATTTCGAAAATGCCATTTTGTAGAGATTACCAAGGCCGTCGTTCTGTCCGAACGCCGTAACGCTATAGGTTTACTCTATCACGATCTTTTTCGAAAAATGTGATTTTTTCATAATAATTTCTATGTTTAAAATGAAATTTTATATAAAATTTTTCAAAATGTCAAAATTTCAAAAATGCCATTTTGTAGAGCTTAAGCGGGGTGTCGATCTAGCCAAAGACCGCAACGCGGTAGGTTTACTCTATCACGGTCTTTTTCGAAAAATGTCATTTATTCATAACAATTTCTATGTTCAAAATGAAAGTTTATATAAAAAATTTCAAAATGTCAAAATTTCGAAAATGCCATTTCGTAGAGATTACCAAGGCCGTGGTTCTGTCCGAACGCCGTAACGCTATAGGTTTACTCTATCACGATCTTTTTCGAAAAATGTGATTTTTTCATTATAATTTCTATGTTTAAAATGAAATTTTATATAAAATTTTTCAAAATGTCAAAATTTCAAAAATGCCATTTTGTAGAGCTTAAGCGGGGTGTCGATCTCGCCAAAGACCGCAACGCGGTAGGTTTACTCTATCTCGATTTATTTCGAAAAATGTGATTTTTTCATAACAATTTCTATGTTCAAAATGAAAGTTTATATAAAAAATTTCAAAATGTCAAAATTTCGAAAATGCCATTTTGTAGAGATTACCAAGGCCGTCGTTCTGTCCGAACGCCGTAACCCTATAGGTTTACTCTATCACGATCTTTTTCGAAAAATGTGATTTTTTCATAACAATTTCTATGTTTAAAATGAAATTTTATATAAAATTTTTCAAAATGTCAAAATTTCGAAAATGCCATTTTGTAGAGATTACCAAGGCCGTCGTTCTGTCCGAACGCCGTAACCCTATAGGTTTACTCTATCACGATCTTTTTCGAAAAATATGATTTTTTCATAATAATTTCTATGTTTAAAATGAAATTTTATATAAAATTTTTCAAAAAGTCAAAATTTCAAAAATGCCATTTTGTAGAGCTTAAGCGGGGTGTCGATCTCGCCAAAGACCGCAACGCGGTAGGTTTACTCTATCTCGTTCTTTTGTGAAAAATGTGATTTTTTCATAACAATTTCTATGTTCAAAATGAAAGTTTATATAAAAAATTTCAAAATGTCAAAATTTCGAAAATGCCATTTCGTAGAGATTTCAAAGGCCTTCGTTATGCCCAAACACCGTAACGCGTTTTATTTACTCTATCACGGTCTTTTTCGAAAAATGACATTTATTCATAACAATTTCTATGTTCAGGAGTTCCCTCGTCGGGAGCCAACCCTGGGTGCAGCAGCCATGTCATGGTGGAACTTAGTAATTGCCATCATAATGGAATGCCTATACCAAATTTCACGTCTCTACGGTTGACCGTTGAGGAGTTCCCTCGTCGGGAGCCAACCCTGGGTGCAGCAGCCATGTCATGGTGGAACTTAGTAATTGCCATCATAATGGAATGCCTATACCAAATTTCACGTCTCTACGGTTGACCGTTGAGGAGTTCCCTCGTCGGGAGCCAACCCTGGGTGCAGCAGCGATGTCATGGTGGAACTTAGAAATTGCCGTCATAATGGAATGCCTATACCAAATTTCACGTCTCTACGGTTGACCGTTGAGGAGTTCCCTCGTCGGGAGCCAACCCTGGGTGCAGCAGCCATGTCATGGTGGAACTTAGGAATTGCCATCATAATGGAATGCCTATACCAAATTTCACGTCTCTACGGTTGACCGTTGAGGAGTTCCCTCGTCGGGAGCCAACCCTGGGTGCAGCAGCCATGTCATGGTGGAACTTAGTAATTGCCATCATAATGGAATGCCTATACCAAATTTCACGTCTCTACGGTTGACCGTTGAGGAGTTCCCTCGTCGGGAGCCAACCCTGGGTGCAGCAGCCATGTCATGGTGGAACTTAGTAATTGCCATCATAATGGAATGCCTATACCAAATTTCACGTCTCTACGGTTGACCGTTGAGGAGTTCCCTCGTCGGGAGCCAACCCTGGGTGCAGCAGCCATGTCATGGTGGAACTTAGTAATTGCCATCATAATGGAATGCCTATACCAAATTTCACGTCTCTACGGTTGACCGTTGAGGAGTTCCCTCGTCGGGAGCCAACCCTGGGTGCAGCAGCGATGTCATGGTGGAACTTAGAAATTGCCGTCATAATGGAATGCCTATACCAAATTTCACGTCTCTGCGGTTGACCGTTGAGGAGTTCCCTCGTCGGGAGCCAACCCTGGGTGCAGCAGCCATGTCATGGTGGAACTTAGTAATTGCCATCATAATGGAATGCCTATACCAAATTTCACGTCTCTACGGTTGACCGTTGAGGAGTTCCCTCGTCGGGAGCCAACCCTGGGTGCAGCAGCCATGTCATGGTGGAACTTAGTAATTGCCATCATAATGGAATGCCTATACCAAATTTCACGTCTCTACGGTTGACCGTTGAGGAGTTCCCTCGTCGGGAGCCAACCCTGGGTGCAGCAGCCATGTCATGGTGGAACTTAGTAATTGCCATCATAATGGAATGCCTATACCAAATTTCACGTCTCTACGGTTGACCGTTGAGAAGTTCCCTCGTCGGGAGCCAACCCTGGGTGCAGCAGCCATGTCATGGTGGAACTTAGTAATTGCCATCATAATGGAATGCCTATACCAAATTTCACGTCTCTACGGTTGACCGTTGAGGAGTTCCCTCGTCCTTGTCACGTACCTCTTTCCGTAGGTTGTTTACTCCTTTTAATTCGTTTAACGCCTCGCGGGCAATATCTCTGGCTCTTTCCGGTATTTCTTCGAAATTCCGAAACGGCACTTCTATTTCTGTGGTCTCCATATTGTCTCTTCTCGTTGATCAAAGGCACTGAAAATGAAAATGAAAAAGCACAGATTAAATAGTATTGAAAAGTAATTAAAGAAGAAGAAGAAGACGAGATAAAAAGCAGAAGCAATGAAATGAAAAGCGTTCTAAAACCCTATCTTTTGACACCTCGCTTGTGTGTATATGATAAAATAAAGAATATAATATTTAATTTATTAAACGAAGCCGCGGGAAAAATACTAAAACTCCCTTGGCTCGGATCGCTACTATTGAAAACAAACATCGTAAAATCGATAAATAAACTTTCGCAAGTATGACGAGGGCTGAAGTTACCATAGAAACAGAAATCGTTAAATCGATAAATATTCTATTGCGAGTCGGGCCACCGCCTGAGCTCGTTACTATGGAAACAAAACCGTTAAATCGATAAATCAATATACCTATACAGATATTAAATCGTCTATAATTCCGTTAATATTACTCAGATTTGAAAATTAAAAGAAGCGTTAGATGCGCAAAGCAAAACTCTATTAGATAATAATAAACAGGGAGGACTATTGATGCCTTTTAGCGCAATAGCCCTCAAACGTCGGAAGCCAATTTATTTCGAAAAATGTGATTTTTTCATAACAATTTCTATGTTCAAAATGAAAGTTTATATAAAAAAATTCAAAATGTCAAAATTTCGAAAATGCCATTTCGTAGAGATTTCAAAGGCCTTCGTTCTGTCCGAACACCGTAACGCGTTAGGTTTACTCTATCTCGATTTATTTCGAAAAATGTGATTTTTTCATAATAATTTCCAAGTTCAAAATGAAAGTTTATATAAAAATTTTCAAAATATCAAAATTTCAAAAATGCCATTTTGTAGAGCTTAAGCGGGGTGTCGATCTCGCCAAAGACCGCAACGCGGTAGGTTTACTCTATCTCGATTTATTTCGAAAAATGTGATTTTTTCATAACAATTTCTATGTTCAAAATGAAAGTTTATATAAAATTTTTCAAAATGTCAAAATTTCGAAAATGCCATTTTGTAGAGATTACCAAGGTCGTCGTTCTGTCCGAACGCCGTAACGCTATAGGTTTACTCTATCACGATCTTTTTCGAAAAATGTGATTTTTTCATAACAATTTCTATGTTTAAAATGAAATTTTATATAAAATTTTTCAAAATGTCAAAATTTCGAAAATGCCATTTTGTAGAGATTACCAAGGCCGTCGTTCTGTCCGAACGCCGTAACGCTATAGGTTTACTCTATCACGATCTTTTTCGAAAAATGTGATTTTTTCATAATAATTTCTATGTTTAAAATGAAATTTTATATAAAATTTTTCAAAATGTCAAAATTTCAAAAATGCCATTTTGTAGAGCTTAAGCGGGGTGTCGATCTAGCCAAAGACCGCAACGCGGTAGGTTTACTCTATCACGGTCTTTTTCGAAAAATGTCATTTATTCATAACAATTTCTATGTTCAAAATGAAAGTTTATATAAAAAATTTCAAAATGTCAAAATTTCGAAAATGCCATTTCGTAGAGATTACCAAGGCCGTGGTTCTGTCCGAACGCCGTAACGCTATAGGTTTACTCTATCACGATCTTTTTCGAAAAATGTGATTTTTTCATTATAATTTCTATGTTTAAAATGAAATTTTATATAAAATTTTTCAAAATGTCAAAATTTCAAAAATGCCATTTTGTAGAGCTTAAGCGGGGTGTCGATCTCGCCAAAGACCGCAACGCGGTAGGTTTACTCTATCTCGATTTATTTCGAAAAATGTGATTTTTTCATAACAATTTCTATGTTCAAAATGAAAGTTTATATAAAAAATTTCAAAATGTCAAAATTTCGAAAATGCCATTTTGTAGAGATTACCAAGGCCGTCGTTCTGTCCGAACGCCGTAACCCTATAGGTTTACTCTATCACGATCTTTTTCGAAAAATGTGATTTTTTCATAACAATTTCTATGTTTAAAATGAAATTTTATATAAAATTTTTCAAAATGTCAAAATTTCGAAAATGCCATTTTGTAGAGATTACCAAGGCCGTCGTTCTGTCCGAACGCCGTAACCCTATAGGTTTACTCTATCACGATCTTTTTCGAAAAATATGATTTTTTCATAATAATTTCTATGTTTAAAATGAAATTTTATATAAAATTTTTCAAAAAGTCAAAATTTCAAAAATGCCATTTTGTAGAGCTTAAGCGGGGTGTCGATCTCGCCAAAGACCGCAACGCGGTAGGTTTACTCTATCTCGTTCTTTTGTGAAAAATGTGATTTTTTCATAACAATTTCTATGTTCAAAATGAAAGTTTATATAAAAAATTTCAAAATGTCAAAATTTCGAAAATGCCATTTCGTAGAGATTTCAAAGGCCTTCGTTATGCCCAAACACCGTAACGCGTTTTATTTACTCTATCACGGTCTTTTTCGAAAAATGACATTTATTCATAACAATTTCTATGTTCAGGAGTTCCCTCGTCGGGAGCCAACCCTGGGTGCAGCAGCCATGTCATGGTGGAACTTAGTAATTGCCATCATAATGGAATGCCTATACCAAATTTCACGTCTCTACGGTTGACCGTTGAGGAGTTCCCTCGTCGGGAGCCAACCCTGGGTGCAGCAGCCATGTCATGGTGGAACTTAGTAATTGCCATCATAATGGAATGCCTATACCAAATTTCACGTCTCTACGGTTGACCGTTGAGGAGTTCCCTCGTCGGGAGCCAACCCTGGGTGCAGCAGCGATGTCATGGTGGAACTTAGAAATTGCCGTCATAATGGAATGCCTATACCAAATTTCACGTCTCTACGGTTGACCGTTGAGGAGTTCCCTCGTCGGGAGCCAACCCTGGGTGCAGCAGCCATGTCATGGTGGAACTTAGTAATTGCCATCATAATGGAATGCCTATACCAAATTTCACGTCTCTACGGTTGACCGTTGAGGAGTTCCCTCGTCGGGAGCCAACCCTGGGTGCAGCAGCCATGTCATGGTGGAACTTAGTAATTGCCATCATAATGGAATGCCTATACCAAATTTCACGTCTCTACGGTTGACCGTTGAGGAGTTCCCTCGTCGGGAGCCAACCCTGGGTGCAGCAGCCATGTCATGGTGGAACTTAGTAATTGCCATCATAATGGAATGCCTATACCAAATTTCACGTCTCTACGGTTGACCGTTGAGGAGTTCCCTCGTCGGGAGCCAACCCTGGGTGCAGCAGCCATGTCATGGTGGAACTTAGTAATTGCCATCATAATGGAATGCCTATACCAAATTTCACGTCTCTACGGTTGACCGTTGAGGAGTTCCCTCGTCGGGAGCCAACCCTGGGTGCAGCAGCCATGTCATGGTGGAACTTAGTAATTGCCATCATAATGGAATGCCTATACCAAATTTCACGTCTCTACGGTTGACCGTTGAGGAGTTCCCTCGTCCTTGTCACGTACCTCTTTCCGTAGGTTGTTTACTCCTTTTAATTCGTTTAACGCCTCGCGGGCAATATCTCTGGCTCTTTCCGGTATTTCTTCGAAATTCCGAAACGGCACTTCTATTTCTGTGGTCTCCATATTGTCTCTTCTCGTTGATCAAAGGCACTGAAAATGAAAATGAAAAAGCACAGATTAAATAGTATTGAAAAGTAATTAAAGAAGAAGAAGAAGACGAGATAAAAAGCAGAAGCAATGAAATGAAAAGCGTTCTAAAACCCTATCTTTTGACACCTCGCTTGTGTGTATATGATAAAATAAAGAATATAATATTTAATTTATTAAACGAAGCCGCGGGAAAAATACTAAAACTCCCTTGGCTCGGATCGCTACTATTGAAAACAAACATCGTAAAATCGATAAATAAACTTTCGCAAGTATGACGAGGGCTGAAGTTACCATAGAAACAGAAATCGTTAAATCGATAAATATTCTATTGCGAGTCGGGCCACCGCCTGAGCTCGTTACTATGGAAACAAAACCGTTAAATCGATAAATCAATATACCTATACAGATATTAAATCGTCTATAATTCCGTTAATATTACTCAGATTTGAAAATTAAAAGAAGCGTTAGATGCGCAAAGCAAAACTCTATTAGATAATAATAAACAGGGAGGACTATTGATGCCTTTTAGCGCAATAGCCCTCAAACGTCGGAAGCCAATTTATTTCGAAAAATGTGATTTTTTCATAACAATTTCTATGTTCAAAATGAAAGTTTATATAAAAAAATTCAAAATGTCAAAATTTCGAAAATGCCATTTCGTAGAGATTTCAAAGGCCTTCGTTCTGTCCGAACACCGTAACGCGTTAGGTTTACTCTATCTCGATTTATTTCGAAAAATGTGATTTTTTCATAATAATTTCCAAGTTCAAAATGAAAGTTTATATAAAAATTTTCAAAATATCAAAATTTCAAAAATGCCATTTTGTAGAGCTTAAGCGGGGTGTCGATCTCGCCAAAGACCGCAACGCGGTAGGTTTACTCTATCTCGATTTATTTCGAAAAATGTGATTTTTTCATAACAATTTCTATGTTCAAAATGAAAGTTTATATAAAATTTTTCAAAATGTCAAAATTTCGAAAATGCCATTTTGTAGAGATTACCAAGGTCGTCGTTCTGTCCGAACGCCGTAACGCTATAGGTTTACTCTATCACGATCTTTTTCGAAAAATGTGATTTTTTCATAACAATTTCTATGTTTAAAATGAAATTTTATATAAAATTTTTCAAAATGTCAAAATTTCGAAAATGCCATTTTGTAGAGATTACCAAGGCCGTCGTTCTGTCCGAACGCCGTAACGCTATAGGTTTACTCTATCACGATCTTTTTCGAAAAATGTGATTTTTTCATAATAATTTCTATGTTTAAAATGAAATTTTATATAAAATTTTTCAAAATGTCAAAATTTCAAAAATGCCATTTTGTAGAGCTTAAGCGGGGTGTCGATCTAGCCAAAGACCGCAACGCGGTAGGTTTACTCTATCACGGTCTTTTTCGAAAAATGTCATTTATTCATAACAATTTCTATGTTCAAAATGAAAGTTTATATAAAAAATTTCAAAATGTCAAAATTTCGAAAATGCCATTTCGTAGAGATTACCAAGGCCGTGGTTCTGTCCGAACGCCGTAACGCTATAGGTTTACTCTATCACGATCTTTTTCGAAAAATGTGATTTTTTCATTATAATTTCTATGTTTAAAATGAAATTTTATATAAAATTTTTCAAAATGTCAAAATTTCAAAAATGCCATTTTGTAGAGCTTAAGCGGGGTGTCGATCTCGCCAAAGACCGCAACGCGGTAGGTTTACTCTATCTCGATTTATTTCGAAAAATGTGATTTTTTCATAACAATTTCTATGTTCAAAATGAAAGTTTATATAAAAAATTTCAAAATGTCAAAATTTCGAAAATGCCATTTTGTAGAGATTACCAAGGCCGTCGTTCTGTCCGAACGCCGTAACCCTATAGGTTTACTCTATCACGATCTTTTTCGAAAAATGTGATTTTTTCATAACAATTTCTATGTTTAAAATGAAATTTTATATAAAATTTTTCAAAATGTCAAAATTTCGAAAATGCCATTTTGTAGAGATTACCAAGGCCGTCGTTCTGTCCGAACGCCGTAACCCTATAGGTTTACTCTATCACGATCTTTTTCGAAAAATATGATTTTTTCATAATAATTTCTATGTTTAAAATGAAATTTTATATAAAATTTTTCAAAAAGTCAAAATTTCAAAAATGCCATTTTGTAGAGCTTAAGCGGGGTGTCGATCTCGCCAAAGACCGCAACGCGGTAGGTTTACTCTATCTCGTTCTTTTGTGAAAAATGTGATTTTTTCATAACAATTTCTATGTTCAAAATGAAAGTTTATATAAAAAATTTCAAAATGTCAAAATTTCGAAAATGCCATTTCGTAGAGATTTCAAAGGCCTTCGTTATGCCCAAACACCGTAACGCGTTTTATTTACTCTATCACGGTCTTTTTCGAAAAATGACATTTATTCATAACAATTTCTATGTTCAGGAGTTCCCTCGTCGGGAGCCAACCCTGGGTGCAGCAGCCATGTCATGGTGGAACTTAGTAATTGCCATCATAATGGAATGCCTATACCAAATTTCACGTCTCTACGGTTGACCGTTGAGGAGTTCCCTCGTCGGGAGCCAACCCTGGGTGCAGCAGCCATGTCATGGTGGAACTTAGTAATTGCCATCATAATGGAATGCCTATACCAAATTTCACGTCTCTACGGTTGACCGTTGAGGAGTTCCCTCGTCGGGAGCCAACCCTGGGTGCAGCAGCGATGTCATGGTGGAACTTAGAAATTGCCGTCATAATGGAATGCCTATACCAAATTTCACGTCTCTACGGTTGACCGTTGAGGAGTTCCCTCGTCGGGAGCCAACCCTGGGTGCAGCAGCCATGTCATGGTGGAACTTAGTAATTGCCATCATAATGGAATGCCTATACCAAATTTCACGTCTCTACGGTTGACCGTTGAGGAGTTCCCTCGTCGGGAGCCAACCCTGGGTGCAGCAGCCATGTCATGGTGGAACTTAGTAATTGCCATCATAATGGAATGCCTATACCAAATTTCACGTCTCTACGGTTGACCGTTGAGGAGTTCCCTCGTCGGGAGCCAACCCTGGGTGCAGCAGCCATGTCATGGTGGAACTTAGTAATTGCCATCATAATGGAATGCCTATACCAAATTTCACGTCTCTACGGTTGACCGTTGAGGAGTTCCCTCGTCGGGAGCCAACCCTGGGTGCAGCAGCCATGTCATGGTGGAACTTAGTAATTGCCATCATAATGGAATGCCTATACCAAATTTCACGTCTCTACGGTTGACCGTTGAGGAGTTCCCTCGTCGGGAGCCAACCCTGGGTGCAGCAGCGATGTCATGGTGGAACTTAGAAATTGCCGTCATAATGGAATGCCTATACCAAATTTCACGTCTCTACGGTTGACCGTTGAGGAGTTCCCTCGTCGGGAGCCAACCCTGGGTGCAGCAGCCATGTCATGGTGGAACTTAGTAATTGCCATCATAATGGAATGCCTATACCAAATTTCACGTCTCTACGGTTGACCGTTGAGGAGTTCCCTCGTCGGGAGCCAACCCTGGGTGAAGCAGCCATGTCATGGTGGAACTTAGTAATTGCAATCATAATGGAATGCCTATACCAAATTTCACGTCTCTACGGTTGACCGTTGAGGAGTTCCCTCGTCGGGAGCCAACCCTGGGTGCAGCAGCCATGTCATGGTGGAACTTAGTAATTGCCATCATAATGGAATGCCTATACCAAATTTCACGTCTCTACGGTTGACCGTTGAGAAGTTCCCTCGTCGGGAGCCAACCCTGGGTGCAGCAGCCATGTCATGGTGGAACTTAGTAATTGCCATCATAATGGAATGCCTATACCAAATTTCACGTCTCTACGGTTGACCGTTGAGGAGTTCCCTCGTCCTTGTCACGTACCTCTTTCCGTAGGTTGTTTACTCCTTTTAATTCGTTTAACGCCTCGCGGGCAATATCTCTGGCTCTTTCCGGTATTTCTTCGAAATTCCGAAACGGCACTTCTATTTCTGTGGTCTGCATATTGTCTCTTCTCGTTGATCAAAGGCACTGAAAATGAAAATGAAAAAGCACAGATTAAATAGTATTGAAAAGTAATTAAAGAAGAAGAAGAAGACGAGATAAAAAGCAGAAGCAATGAAATGAAAAGCGTTCTAAAACCCTATCTTTTGACACCTCGCTTGTGTGTATATGATAAAATAAAGAATATAATATTTAATTTATTAAACGAAGCCGCGGGAAAAATACTAAAACTCCCTTGGCTCGGATCGCTACTATTGAAAACAAACATCGTAAAATCGATAAATAAACTTTCGCAAGTATGACGAGGGCTGAAGTTACCATAGAAACAGAAATCGTTAAATCGATAAATATTCTATTGCGAGTCGGGCCACCGCCTGAGCTCGTTACTATGGAAACAAAACCGTTAAATCGATAAATCAATATACCTATACAGATATTAAATCGTCTATAATTCCGTTAATATTACTCAGATTTGAAAATTAAAAGAAGCGTTAGATGCGCAAAGCAAAACTCTATTAGATAATAATAAACAGGGAGGACTATTGATGCCTTTTAGCGCAATAGCCCTCAAACGTCGGAAGCCAATTTATTTCGAAAAATGTGATTTTTTCATAACAATTTCTATGTTCAAAATGAAAGTTTATATAAAAAAATTCAAAATGTCAAAATTTCGAAAATGCCATTTCGTAGAGATTTCAAAGGCCTTCGTTCTGTCCGAACACCGTAACGCGTTAGGTTTACTCTATCTCGATTTATTTCGAAAAATGTGATTTTTTCATAATAATTTCCAAGTTCAAAATGAAAGTTTATATAAAAATTTTCAAAATATCAAAATTTCAAAAATGCCATTTTGTAGAGCTTAAGCGGGGTGTCGATCTCGCCAAAGACCGCAACGCGGTAGGTTTACTCTATCTCGATTTATTTCGAAAAATGTGATTTTTTCATAACAATTTCTATGTTCAAAATGAAAGTTTATATAAAATTTTTCAAAATGTCAAAATTTCGAAAATGCCATTTTGTAGAGATTACCAAGGTCGTCGTTCTGTCCGAACGCCGTAACGCTATAGGTTTACTCTATCACGATCTTTTTCGAAAAATGTGATTTTTTCATAACAATTTCTATGTTTAAAATGAAATTTTATATAAAATTTTTCAAAATGTCAAAATTTCGAAAATGCCATTTTGTAGAGATTACCAAGGCCGTCGTTCTGTCCGAACGCCGTAACGCTATAGGTTTACTCTATCACGATCTTTTTCGAAAAATGTGATTTTTTCATAATAATTTCTATGTTTAAAATGAAATTTTATATAAAATTTTTCAAAATGTCAAAATTTCAAAAATGCCATTTTGTAGAGCTTAAGCGGGGTGTCGATCTAGCCAAAGACCGCAACGCGGTAGGTTTACTCTATCACGGTCTTTTTCGAAAAATGTCATTTATTCATAACAATTTCTATGTTCAAAATGAAAGTTTATATAAAAAATTTCAAAATGTCAAAATTTCGAAAATGCCATTTCGTAGAGATTACCAAGGCCGTGGTTCTGTCCGAACGCCGTAACGCTATAGGTTTACTCTATCACGATCTTTTTCGAAAAATGTGATTTTTTCATTATAATTTCTATGTTTAAAATGAAATTTTATATAAAATTTTTCAAAATGTCAAAATTTCAAAAATGCCATTTTGTAGAGCTTAAGCGGGGTGTCGATCTCGCCAAAGACCGCAACGCGGTAGGTTTACTCTATCTCGATTTATTTCGAAAAATGTGATTTTTTCATAACAATTTCTATGTTCAAAATGAAAGTTTATATAAAAAATTTCAAAATGTCAAAATTTCGAAAATGCCATTTTGTAGAGATTACCAAGGCCGTCGTTCTGTCCGAACGCCGTAACCCTATAGGTTTACTCTATCACGATCTTTTTCGAAAAATGTGATTTTTTCATAACAATTTCTATGTTTAAAATGAAATTTTATATAAAATTTTTCAAAATGTCAAAATTTCGAAAATGCCATTTTGTAGAGATTACCAAGGCCGTCGTTCTGTCCGAACGCCGTAACCCTATAGGTTTACTCTATCACGATCTTTTTCGAAAAATATGATTTTTTCATAATAATTTCTATGTTTAAAATGAAATTTTATATAAAATTTTTCAAAAAGTCAAAATTTCAAAAATGCCATTTTGTAGAGCTTAAGCGGGGTGTCGATCTCGCCAAAGACCGCAACGCGGTAGGTTTACTCTATCTCGTTCTTTTGTGAAAAATGTGATTTTTTCATAACAATTTCTATGTTCAAAATGAAAGTTTATATAAAAAATTTCAAAATGTCAAAATTTCGAAAATGCCATTTCGTAGAGATTTCAAAGGCCTTCGTTATGCCCAAACACCGTAACGCGTTTTATTTACTCTATCACGGTCTTTTTCGAAAAATGACATTTATTCATAACAATTTCTATGTTCAGGAGTTCCCTCGTCGGGAGCCAACCCTGGGTGCAGCAGCCATGTCATGGTGGAACTTAGTAATTGCCATCATAATGGAATGCCTATACCAAATTTCACGTCTCTACGGTTGACCGTTGAGGAGTTCCCTCGTCGGGAGCCAACCCTGGGTGCAGCAGCCATGTCATGGTGGAACTTAGTAATTGCCATCATAATGGAATGCCTATACCAAATTTCACGTCTCTACGGTTGACCGTTGAGGAGTTCCCTCGTCGGGAGCCAACCCTGGGTGCAGCAGCGATGTCATGGTGGAACTTAGAAATTGCCGTCATAATGGAATGCCTATACCAAATTTCACGTCTCTACGGTTGACCGTTGAGGAGTTCCCTCGTCGGGAGCCAACCCTGGGTGCAGCAGCCATGTCATGGTGGAACTTAGTAATTGCCATCATAATGGAATGCCTATACCAAATTTCACGTCTCTACGGTTGACCGTTGAGGAGTTCCCTCGTCGGGAGCCAACCCTGGGTGCAGCAGCCATGTCATGGTGGAACTTAGTAATTGCCATCATAATGGAATGCCTATACCAAATTTCACGTCTCTACGGTTGACCGTTGAGGAGTTCCCTCGTCGGGAGCCAACCCTGGGTGCAGCAGCCATGTCATGGTGGAACTTAGTAATTGCCATCATAATGGAATGCCTATACCAAATTTCACGTCTCTACGGTTGACCGTTGAGGAGTTCCCTCGTCGGGAGCCAACCCTGGGTGCAGCAGCCATGTCATGGTGGAACTTAGTAATTGCCATCATAATGGAATGCCTATACCAAATTTCACGTCTCTACGGTTGACCGTTGAGGAGTTCCCTCGTCGGGAGCCAACCCTGGGTGCAGCAGCGATGTCATGGTGGAACTTAGAAATTGCCGTCATAATGGAATGCCTATACCAAATTTCACGTCTCTACGGTTGACCGTTGAGGAGTTCCCTCGTCGGGAGCCAACCCTGGGTGCAGCAGCCATGTCATGGTGGAACTTAGTAATTGCCATCATAATGGAATGCCTATACCAAATTTCACGTCTCTACGGTTGACCGTTGAGGAGTTCCCTCGTCGGGAGCCAACCCTGGGTGCAGCAGCCATGTCATGGTGGAACTTAGTAATTGCCATCATAATGGAATGCCTATACCAAATTTCACGTCTCTACGGTTGACCGTTGAGGAGTTCCCTCGTCGGGAGCCAACCCTGGGTGCAGCAGCCATGTCATGGTGGAACTTAGTAATTGCCATCATAATGGAATGCCTATACCAAATTTCACGTCTCTACGGTTGACCGTTGAGAAGTTCCCTCGTCGGGAGCCAACCCTGGGTGCAGCAGCCATGTCATGGTGGAACTTAGTAATTGCCATCATAATGGAATGCCTATACCAAATTTCACGTCTCTACGGTTGACCGTTGAGGAGTTCCCTCGTCCTTGTCACGTACCTCTTTCCGTAGGTTGTTTACTCCTTTTAATTCGTTTAACGCCTCGCGGGCAATATCTCTGGCTCTTTCCGGTATTTCTTCGAAATTCCGAAACGGCACTTCTATTTCTGTGGTCTCCATATTGTCTCTTCTCGTTGATCAAAGGCACTGAAAATGAAAATGAAAAAGCACAGATTAAATAGTATTGAAAAGTAATTAAAGAAGAAGAAGAAGACGAGATAAAAAGCAGAAGCAATGAAATGAAAAGCGTTCTAAAACCCTATCTTTTGACACCTCGCTTGTGTGTATATGATAAAATAAAGAATATAATATTTAATTTATTAAACGAAGCCGCGGGAAAAATACTAAAACTCCCTTGGCTCGGATCGCTACTATTGAAAACAAACATCGTAAAATCGATAAATAAACTTTCGCAAGTATGACGAGGGCTGAAGTTACCATAGAAACAGAAATCGTTAAATCGATAAATATTCTATTGCGAGTCGGGCCACCGCCTGAGCTCGTTACTATGGAAACAAAACCGTTAAATCGATAAATCAATATACCTATACAGATATTAAATCGTCTATAATTCCGTTAATATTACTCAGATTTGAAAATTAAAAGAAGCGTTAGATGCGCAAAGCAAAACTCTATTAGATAATAATAAACAGGGAGGACTATTGATGCCTTTTAGCGCAATAGCCCTCAAACGTCGGAAGCCAATTTATTTCGAAAAATGTGATTTTTTCATAACAATTTCTATGTTCAAAATGAAAGTTTATATAAAAAAATTCAAAATGTCAAAATTTCGAAAATGCCATTTCGTAGAGATTTCAAAGGCCTTCGTTCTGTCCGAACACCGTAACGCGTTAGGTTTACTCTATCTCGATTTATTTCGAAAAATGTGATTTTTTCATAATAATTTCCAAGTTCAAAATGAAAGTTTATATAAAAATTTTCAAAATATCAAAATTTCAAAAATGCCATTTTGTAGAGCTTAAGCGGGGTGTCGATCTCGCCAAAGACCGCAACGCGGTAGGTTTACTCTATCTCGATTTATTTCGAAAAATGTGATTTTTTCATAACAATTTCTATGTTCAAAATGAAAGTTTATATAAAATTTTTCAAAATGTCAAAATTTCGAAAATGCCATTTTGTAGAGATTACCAAGGTCGTCGTTCTGTCCGAACGCCGTAACGCTATAGGTTTACTCTATCACGATCTTTTTCGAAAAATGTGATTTTTTCATAACAATTTCTATGTTTAAAATGAAATTTTATATAAAATTTTTCAAAATGTCAAAATTTCGAAAATGCCATTTTGTAGAGATTACCAAGGCCGTCGTTCTGTCCGAACGCCGTAACGCTATAGGTTTACTCTATCACGATCTTTTTCGAAAAATGTGATTTTTTCATAATAATTTCTATGTTTAAAATGAAATTTTATATAAAATTTTTCAAAATGTCAAAATTTCAAAAATGCCATTTTGTAGAGCTTAAGCGGGGTGTCGATCTAGCCAAAGACCGCAACGCGGTAGGTTTACTCTATCACGGTCTTTTTCGAAAAATGTCATTTATTCATAACAA
This sequence comes from Micropterix aruncella, assembly GCA_944548615.1. Lineage (NCBI taxonomy): Eukaryota > Metazoa > Arthropoda > Insecta > Lepidoptera > Micropterigidae > Micropterix > Micropterix aruncella. The sequence goes on from CALYMY010000303.1 coordinate 36,677, forward strand.
TTTCTATGTTCAAAATGAAAGTTTATATAAAAAATTTCAAAATGTCAAAATTTCGAAAATGCCATTTCGTAGAGATTACCAAGGCCGTGGTTCTGTCCGAACGCCGTAACGCTATAGGTTTACTCTATCACGATCTTTTTCGAAAAATGTGATTTTTTCATTATAATTTCTATGTTTAAAATGAAATTTTATATAAAATTTTTCAAAATGTCAAAATTTCAAAAATGCCATTTTGTAGAGCTTAAGCGGGGTGTCGATCTCGCCAAAGACCGCAACGCGGTAGGTTTACTCTATCTCGATTTATTTCGAAAAATGTGATTTTTTCATAACAATTTCTATGTTCAAAATGAAAGTTTATATAAAAAATTTCAAAATGTCAAAATTTCGAAAATGCCATTTTGTAGAGATTACCAAGGCCGTCGTTCTGTCCGAACGCCGTAACCCTATAGGTTTACTCTATCACGATCTTTTTCGAAAAATGTGATTTTTTCATAACAATTTCTATGTTTAAAATGAAATTTTATATAAAATTTTTCAAAATGTCAAAATTTCGAAAATGCCATTTTGTAGAGATTACCAAGGCCGTCGTTCTGTCCGAACGCCGTAACCCTATAGGTTTACTCTATCACGATCTTTTTCGAAAAATATGATTTTTTCATAATAATTTCTATGTTTAAAATGAAATTTTATATAAAATTTTTCAAAAAGTCAAAATTTCAAAAATGCCATTTTGTAGAGCTTAAGCGGGGTGTCGATCTCGCCAAAGACCGCAACGCGGTAGGTTTACTCTATCTCGTTCTTTTGTGAAAAATGTGATTTTTTCATAACAATTTCTATGTTCAAAATGAAAGTTTATATAAAAAATTTCAAAATGTCAAAATTTCGAAAATGCCATTTCGTAGAGATTTCAAAGGCCTTCGTTATGCCCAAACACCGTAACGCGTTTTATTTACTCTATCACGGTCTTTTTCGAAAAATGACATTTATTCATAACAATTTCTATGTTCAGGAGTTCCCTCGTCGGGAGCCAACCCTGGGTGCAGCAGCCATGTCATGGTGGAACTTAGTAATTGCCATCATAATGGAATGCCTATACCAAATTTCACGTCTCTACGGTTGACCGTTGAGGAGTTCCCTCGTCGGGAGCCAACCCTGGGTGCAGCAGCCATGTCATGGTGGAACTTAGTAATTGCCATCATAATGGAATGCCTATACCAAATTTCACGTCTCTACGGTTGACCGTTGAGGAGTTCCCTCGTCGGGAGCCAACCCTGGGTGCAGCAGCGATGTCATGGTGGAACTTAGAAATTGCCGTCATAATGGAATGCCTATACCAAATTTCACGTCTCTACGGTTGACCGTTGAGGAGTTCCCTCGTCGGGAGCCAACCCTGGGTGCAGCAGCCATGTCATGGTGGAACTTAGTAATTGCCATCATAATGGAATGCCTATACCAAATTTCACGTCTCTACGGTTGACCGTTGAGGAGTTCCCTCGTCGGGAGCCAACCCTGGGTGCAGCAGCCATGTCATGGTGGAACTTAGTAATTGCCATCATAATGGAATGCCTATACCAAATTTCACGTCTCTACGGTTGACCGTTGAGGAGTTCCCTCGTCGGGAGCCAACCCTGGGTGCAGCAGCCATGTCATGGTGGAACTTAGTAATTGCCATCATAATGGAATGCCTATACCAAATTTCACGTCTCTACGGTTGACCGTTGAGGAGTTCCCTCGTCGGGAGCCAACCCTGGGTGCAGCAGCCATGTCATGGTGGAACTTAGTAATTGCCATCATAATGGAATGCCTATACCAAATTTCACGTCTCTACGGTTGACCGTTGAGGAGTTCCCTCGTCGGGAGCCAACCCTGGGTGCAGCAGCGATGTCATGGTGGAACTTAGAAATTGCCGTCATAATGGAATGCCTATACCAAATTTCACGTCTCTACGGTTGACCGTTGAGGAGTTCCCTCGTCGGGAGCCAACCCTGGGTGCAGCAGCCATGTCATGGTGGAACTTAGTAATTGCCATCATAATGGAATGCCTATACCAAATTTCACGTCTCTACGGTTGACCGTTGAGGAGTTCCCTCGTCGGGAGCCAACCCTGGGTGCAGCAGCCATGTCATGGTGGAACTTAGTAATTGCCATCATAATGGAATGCCTATACCAAATTTCACGTCTCTACGGTTGACCGTTGAGGAGTTCCCTCGTCGGGAGCCAACCCTGGGTGCAGCAGCCATGTCATGGTGGAACTTAGTAATTGCCATCATAATGGAATGCCTATACCAAATTTCACGTCTCTACGGTTGACCGTTGAGAAGTTCCCTCGTCGGGAGCCAACCCTGGGTGCAGCAGCCATGTCATGGTGGAACTTAGTAATTGCCATCATAATGGAATGCCTATACCAAATTTCACGTCTCTACGGTTGACCGTTGAGGAGTTCCCTCGTCCTTGTCACGTACCTCTTTCCGTAGGTTGTTTACTCCTTTTAATTCGTTTAACGCCTCGCGGGCAATATCTCTGGCTCTTTCCGGTATTTCTTCGAAATTCCGAAACGGCACTTCTATTTCTGTGGTCTCCATATTGTCTCTTCTCGTTGATCAAAGGCACTGAAAATGAAAATGAAAAAGCACAGATTAAATAGTATTGAAAAGTAATTAAAGAAGAAGAAGAAGACGAGATAAAAAGCAGAAGCAATGAAATGAAAAGCGTTCTAAAACCCTATCTTTTGACACCTCGCTTGTGTGTATATGATAAAATAAAGAATATAATATTTAATTTATTAAACGAAGCCGCGGGAAAAATACTAAAACTCCCTTGGCTCGGATCGCTACTATTGAAAACAAACATCGTAAAATCGATAAATAAACTTTCGCAAGTATGACGAGGGCTGAAGTTACCATAGAAACAGAAATCGTTAAATCGATAAATATTCTATTGCGAGTCGGGCCACCGCCTGAGCTCGTTACTATGGAAACAAAACCGTTAAATCGATAAATCAATATACCTATACAGATATTAAATCGTCTATAATTCCGTTAATATTACTCAGATTTGAAAATTAAAAGAAGCGTTAGATGCGCAAAGCAAAACTCTATTAGATAATAATAAACAGGGAGGACTATTGATGCCTTTTAGCGCAATAGCCCTCAAACGTCGGAAGCCAATTTATTTCGAAAAATGTGATTTTTTCATAACAATTTCTATGTTCAAAATGAAAGTTTATATAAAAAAATTCAAAATGTCAAAATTTCGAAAATGCCATTTCGTAGAGATTTCAAAGGCCTTCGTTCTGTCCGAACACCGTAACGCGTTAGGTTTACTCTATCTCGATTTATTTCGAAAAATGTGATTTTTTCATAATAATTTCCAAGTTCAAAATGAAAGTTTATATAAAAATTTTCAAAATATCAAAATTTCAAAAATGCCATTTTGTAGAGCTTAAGCGGGGTGTCGATCTCGCCAAAGACCGCAACGCGGTAGGTTTACTCTATCTCGATTTATTTCGAAAAATGTGATTTTTTCATAACAATTTCTATGTTCAAAATGAAAGTTTATATAAAATTTTTCAAAATGTCAAAATTTCGAAAATGCCATTTTGTAGAGATTACCAAGGTCGTCGTTCTGTCCGAACGCCGTAACGCTATAGGTTTACTCTATCACGATCTTTTTCGAAAAATGTGATTTTTTCATAACAATTTCTATGTTTAAAATGAAATTTTATATAAAATTTTTCAAAATGTCAAAATTTCGAAAATGCCATTTTGTAGAGATTACCAAGGCCGTCGTTCTGTCCGAACGCCGTAACGCTATAGGTTTACTCTATCACGATCTTTTTCGAAAAATGTGATTTTTTCATAATAATTTCTATGTTTAAAATGAAATTTTATATAAAATTTTTCAAAATGTCAAAATTTCAAAAATGCCATTTTGTAGAGCTTAAGCGGGGTGTCGATCTAGCCAAAGACCGCAACGCGGTAGGTTTACTCTATCACGGTCTTTTTCGAAAAATGTCATTTATTCATAACAATTTCTATGTTCAAAATGAAAGTTTATATAAAAAATTTCAAAATGTCAAAATTTCGAAAATGCCATTTCGTAGAGATTACCAAGGCCGTGGTTCTGTCCGAACGCCGTAACGCTATAGGTTTACTCTATCACGATCTTTTTCGAAAAATGTGATTTTTTCATTATAATTTCTATGTTTAAAATGAAATTTTATATAAAATTTTTCAAAATGTCAAAATTTCAAAAATGCCATTTTGTAGAGCTTAAGCGGGGTGTCGATCTCGCCAAAGACCGCAACGCGGTAGGTTTACTCTATCTCGATTTATTTCGAAAAATGTGATTTTTTCATAACAATTTCTATGTTCAAAATGAAAGTTTATATAAAAAATTTCAAAATGTCAAAATTTCGAAAATGCCATTTTGTAGAGATTACCAAGGCCGTCGTTCTGTCCGAACGCCGTAACCCTATAGGTTTACTCTATCACGATCTTTTTCGAAAAATGTGATTTTTTCATAACAATTTCTATGTTTAAAATGAAATTTTATATAAAATTTTTCAAAATGTCAAAATTTCGAAAATGCCATTTTGTAGAGATTACCAAGGCCGTCGTTCTGTCCGAACGCCGTAACGCTATAGGTTTACTCTATCACGATCTTTTTCGAAAAATGTGATTTTTTCATAATAATTTCTATGTTTAAAATGAAATTTTATATAAAATTTTTCAAAATGTCAAAATTTCAAAAATGCCATTTTGTAGAGCTTAAGCGGGGTGTCGATCTAGCCAAAGACCGCAACGCGGTAGGTTTACTCTATCACGGTCTTTTTCGAAAAATGTCATTTATTCATAACAATTTCTATGTTCAAAATGAAAGTTTATATAAAAAATTTCAAAATGTCAAAATTTCGAAAATGCCATTTCGTAGAGATTACCAAGGCCGTGGTTCTGTCCGAACGCCGTAACGCTATAGGTTTACTCTATCACGATCTTTTTCGAAAAATGTGATTTTTTCATTATAATTTCTATGTTTAAAATGAAATTTTATATAAAATTTTTCAAAATGTCAAAATTTCAAAAATGCCATTTTGTAGAGCTTAAGCGGGGTGTCGATCTCGCCAAAGACCGCAACGCGGTAGGTTTACTCTATCTCGATTTATTTCGAAAAATGTGATTTTTTCATAACAATTTCTATGTTCAAATGAAAGTTTATATAAAAAATTTCAAAATGTCAAAATTTCGAAAATGCCATTTTGTAGAGATTACCAAGGCCGTCGTTCTGTCCGAACGCCGTAACCCTATAGGTTTACTCTATCACGATCTTTTTCGAAAAATGTGATTTTTTCATAACAATTTCTATGTTTAAAATGAAATTTTATATAAAATTTTTCAAAATGTCAAAATTTCGAAAATGCCATTTTGTAGAGATTACAAGGCCGTCGTTCTGTCCGAACGCCGTAACCCTATAGGTTTACTCTATCACGATCTTTTTCGAAAAATATGATTTTTTCATAATAATTTCTATGTTTAAAATGAAATTTTATATAAAATTTTTCAAAAAGTCAAAATTTCAAAAATGCCATTTTGTAGAGCTTAAGCGGGGTGTCGATCTCGCCAAAGACCGCAACGCGGTAGGTTTACTCTATCTCGTTCTTTTGTGAAAAATGTGATTTTTTCATAACAATTTCTATGTTCAAAATGAAAGTTTATATAAAAAATTTCAAAATGTCAAAATTTCGAAAATGCCATTTCGTAGAGATTTCAAAGGCCTTCGTTATGCCCAAACACCGTAACGCGTTTTATTTACTCTATCACGGTCTTTTTCGAAAAATGACATTTATTCATAACAATTTCTATGTTCAGGAGTTCCCTCGTCGGGAGCCAACCCTGGGTGCAGCAGCCATGTCATGGTGGAACTTAGTAATTGCCATCATAATGGAATGCCTATACCAAATTTCACGTCTCTACGGTTGACCGTTGAGGAGTTCCCTCGTCGGGAGCCAACCCTGGGTGCAGCAGCCATGTCATGGTGGAACTTAGTAATTGCCATCATAATGGAATGCCTATACCAAATTTCACGTCTCTACGGTTGACCGTTGAGGAGTTCCCTCGTCGGGAGCCAACCCTGGGTGCAGCAGCGATGTCATGGTGGAACTTAGAAATTGCCGTCATAATGGAATGCCTATACCAAATTTCACGTCTCTACGGTTGACCGTTGAGGAGTTCCCTCGTCGGGAGCCAACCCTGGGTGCAGCAGCCATGTCATGGTGGAACTTAGTAATTGCCATCATAATGGAATGCCTATACCAAATTTCACGTCTCTACGGTTGACCGTTGAGGAGTTCCCTCGTCGGGAGCCAACCCTGGGTGCAGCAGCCATGTCATGGTGGAACTTAGTAATTGCCATCATAATGGAATGCCTATACCAAATTTCACGTCTCTACGGTTGACCGTTGAGGAGTTCCCTCGTCGGGAGCCAACCCTGGGTGCAGCAGCCATGTCATGGTGGAACTTAGTAATTGCCATCATAATGGAATGCCTATACCAAATTTCACGTCTCTACGGTTGACCGTTGAGGAGTTCCCTCGTCGGGAGCCAACCCTGGGTGCAGCAGCCATGTCATGGTGGAACTTAGTAATTGCCATCATAATGGAATGCCTATACCAAATTTCACGTCTCTACGGTTGACCGTTGAGGAGTTCCCTCGTCGGGAGCCAACCCTGGGTGCAGCAGCGATGTCATGGTGGAACTTAGAAATTGCCGTCATAATGGAATGCCTATACCAAATTTCACGTCTCTACGGTTGACCGTTGAGGAGTTCCCTCGTCGGGAGCCAACCCTGGGTGCAGCAGCCATGTCATGGTGGAACTTAGTAATTGCCATCATAATGGAATGCCTATACCAAATTTCACGTCTCTACGGTTGACCGTTGAGGAGTTCCCTCGTCGGGAGCCAACCCTGGGTGCAGCAGCCATGTCATGGTGGAACTTAGTAATTGCCATCATAATGGAATGCCTATACCAAATTTCACGTCTCTACGGTTGACCGTTGAGGAGTTCCCTCGTCGGGAGCCAACCCTGGGTGCAGCAGCC
>CALYMY010000304.1:0-43758 GCA_944548615.1 Micropterix aruncella
GTAAGCGAAAAAATCAGGTCATGGAAGGAATTAAAAGTAGGTACCACTTGTATAACATGCCTTGAACACAACCGGTATGACGACGACGTTTAGCCCCTCATATTTGTTCTTCGGAGAAGTCTTAATCGATGGACGATTCCATGTTTACGGTGAAAACGGATTAAGTATAGCGTGGGTGGTACGATATAGCTACGACCATATTTCATATCAAAGAAAGCGTATTTTTCTCAAGAAAATTAGCCCCTAGATCTTTGTAATGCAAAGTTGCAGGTAATAAACAAAATGTTAACAAAAATAACCGACTTATTTTTTTTAATAAGTGCAGCAGCCATGTCATGGTGAAACGTAGAACAGGCTATCATAATTAAATGCGTATACAAAATTTCGTGTCTGTGCTGTTGACCGTTGAGGAGTTCCCTCGTTGGAAGCCATCCCTGGGCGCCTCAGTCCTGTCTTGATGAAACTTAGATCGGGCTGTCATAATTGAATGCATATACACAATTTCGTGACTGTGCTGTTGACCGCTGAGGAGTCCCCTCGTCGGGAGGTAATCCTGGGTATAGAATCAGGGCATGCTTCCTATATAAAATGCATTGTAATCGGAGCTGAACCAACATGTAAATTTTCAACTTCATATGTTAATATTTGAGGAGTTCCTTCAATTCCTCATGGATCACATCATCAGAACAAAATTTTGATAAAGATGTGACGAATCTGGAAGTACATCCTTTCAAATAAAAAGAATTTTCCAAAGCAATTAATAAATGACGGATTTCTGAGGTAACAAACATTTAAAGAATAATACGATCGAATTTATAACCTCCTCCTTTTTTTAAATTTGGTTAAAAATAAATCGGCTGTGGTCTACGATCTATAGGACCTGACAGGAAAACGAAAAGAGCTTTATCATTTGAAGGGCATGTTCACAGCAGACTAAGATGTTAAAATTTCAAATCCACACCATAGCAAAGAAGAGGAAGAAATCAAGAATCACACTCATGAAAGCAAAAATGAGAAATATTGTAAAACGGACTAACACGGTTACCATAGCATATTGCAAAGGATAAATAGGTCAATAATTTATCAAAAGAAATACAAACAAAATCAAATAATTTAAAATGTGTGTATAAGGTAAACTTATTAATATAAATCCACAACATGACAACTCTACAGTTGTGGTAGAAAATTCCCACGCCCACACAACTTCTAACCTCTGCCTTAGAGCCGTCTGTAAATATGATGTCCAAGCCCCGGGGACCGGGACGACATAAGGTCAGAATATACTACATTGTTTAGGGTGGGGACTGCCCTACTGGTTTGTTCATCAAAACTGTTTGAGGGATGATGTACGAAGTAGTGAGTCTGTCGGAGAAGGGAAGGTGAAAGTCTTGCTACTGATCTCTCCGCGCCGTAATCGATTTCCGGATCGTAATGGAATGCCGCTCGTTCCAGGTTGACAGGAACACTGCGACGGCGCAATCGGTCATGTTGATTTTGTCGTGATTGCTGGAGTTGTGTATGTTGTGCACGAAATTGTTGCATTCTCAATGTATTCGCTTGTCGTTCATTTTCAGTCGCTCTCAAACATAATTCCGACAATGCCAATACGACTATTTTCATTATCCGTCGCTCGCTGGTCATCATTGCGGCTTGCACGTGAAGTAGATCGCCGCGCATTTGACTGACTTCGACGACCTATGTTACCTATTCTCCTCGGCATTATAATGAACACTGTAAAAAGACACGGTATTGTTTTCAGTCACTCAAATCTGTCGAACATTCCTTGAGAACTTAACAATATTGAAATCCTCAGACTAAGGCCAAATTTGTAGTTATGTATAAGCCTGCAAAGTCTATTTACCTTTATATAATGGCTGATCAAAGTGAACAAATCTATTCTCCAATCCCACTACCTTTTTTAAAAGAAAAAACGACGTTAAATGTAATAACAATTTCACACAGTCGCGCGGAATGAATTATGAATGGCGTAGCTGTCAAACAATAGAATCTATTGTTAGAAAATATAGAGAGCGCCATCTATTGACAGAAATACGAAGTGGCCATCCCTAGAAGTACTAATTTCGATTTTTTCGATTTTTTAGCTGTTCCTTTGGGTTTTTTCTAAATATTTTTTTTTGTAAACCACCCCTGAATCAAGCCAAACAATATAAAAGAAATATAATTCAAATCAGTCGAGTCATTTCCGAGATCCTGCGAGACTAACGCACGGCGATTCATTAACCTTAACTAAATCGTGTAAAATATTATTAATCCATTTCTTTTTGTTCGATTCCTTGAATTTAAATTTTCAACGAATTGTTCGATTTCAGAAATGTCATATATCTTGACGACGGCTGAGCCGAAATATTGATATACATTTTATAAAAATCATTAATATTTAAGAAACACTAATCGCCTATTATTTTCCAGCATTCATTCTCGTCTTTCGCATTGTTGTGTTGCCGCTGTAGGATAAAGTAGAAAGGTTCGAATAAGGCACAGTAGGAAACCGCAAATACTGAAAGAAGAGAAAACGAAAAAGGCGTGGAGTCGCTCCTGGTCACCACAGACCAGATAAGTGCCCTTTCATTATTTTATCATTTATTTAGTGATAAACATAATTTCAATTTGAAAAAATAATAATTTATATATATATATATATATATATATATATATATATATATATATATATATATATATATATATATATATATATATATATATATATATATATATATATATATATATATATAGGTATATATATATATATATATATATATATATATATATATATATATATATATATATATATATATATATATATCTATATATATATATATATATATATATATATATATATATATATATATATATATATATATATATATATATATATATATATATATATATATATATATATATATATATATATATATATATATATATATATATATATATATATATATATATATATATATATATATATATATATATATATATATATATATATATATATTAAATTTTAGTAAAAATAAACCGGGAGTGGTTACACGGAAAACAATGATATGGTAAATTTTACGAAACGGCCGTTGTTAAAATAAGTTTTGTGACGTTAACGTATGTCTTTGTAAAATGTACAAAAGTCGCTACAAAACAAGAATGTTAAAATTACCAAAAAGGTATTCTTAACTTAATTACAAGCTCGTACAATAGCAAGTGTTAAAATTACTTATAAGTAATAGTAAATTTAATATTTTTTAATTATTTATGTAATTTACTTATTCCAACAAGAACAATGAATGGTAAAGTATAGTAAAATTAGACAACGTGTTTTGCTTAATTAAATATATCCTAATGTAGCAACAACTACTAACAATTACTGTAGTTATTAGTATAATTTAAATATTTACTAAAGTAAATTTAACAAGGACTCATTTCGTAAAAAAATAATAAAACATCAATTGATCCTACACTATAATCAGTTCAAACAATTACTTTACTAAATTAATTTTGTCAAATCTATCAAAAGAGTTGTACTTCTTACTAAACTTTATTTGCATTTTTTAATTAGATAAGCCAGAAACACTCGTAAAATTAACACAAATATATCTGGTGACATTAACTCAAGTATTGGTAAGTAATACAGAAGTTTTAGTAAACAATTTAACCAAAATTGTTTGGTAGTATCGACATTATTCTCGATAGGACCTATGTATATTAACGTATAGGTTTTGCATAATATGCATGGAATTTCGTAATATTATTTAGTATTTTTTCCCGTATAGTATAATTTTAGATGAGGCATCGGAGGTCTTTCAGCAGAGGAGCGGGGTTCAGAACCCGGGTTCACCCGGAATGACCCATCGCAAGTATACACTTACCTTATAAGTAGGGCAGAGCCCTAAACGAATTTGGGCATTGTCCTTTACCCTACACAGTAATAACTCGGTACTTATGATATTTGAGCATGTCGTTTAAGTGGCCACGAGCGTAACACTGCGCGCGGGCAGCAGGGCAAGAGGGGAGTTACTCCCGGAAAACGGGTGTACTCGAGCCACAGACGAAGTAGAAATTCTTCACTGAATATATCAGTTTAGTCACTCTTATAAGAAAGAGCACTCATTATATATGCTATTAGTTACGGCACCCCGTCTGCGCCGGCGATATACAGGTGGCTATTTATTTATTTATTTCCCAAAACATAATTAAACTTACAGATAATTCCAAATTAATTATTATTGTTAATTATATTTCTGGCTATTATTCTAGACTATAACTATTATTCTACTTTAGACTATTATTATTCTACTATTAATAATAATATTATTATTCTACACTATTATTATTGCTATCATTGTTATTCTACTACTAGATGACCCGGTGAACTTCGAACCACCTAAAATTGATTTGATTGTAACTCTTCATAAGCGTTTATTAATCCTAATCAACCTTCCAAATCCAATTCATTGAAATCTGTCATATGGTCGAATCATGTACGGTTTGAGTTTCGTTTGTAATTAAAATAAATCAATGTATTTAATGTACATGATGAAATATAAATGCAATATAAATATAAATGCAATATAAATGCGACTTTCCGACTTTTTCGACTTTTCCGACTTCATTGACTTTTTCGTCTTTTTCGACTTTTCCGACTTTTCCGAATTTTTCGACTTTTCAGACTTTTTATACAGGGTCCGCCATGTAACGTTTTTTTTTTCAACTAGTGCTTATTTCGTGTATGGCAACACTTACCTCATGTCTGATTTGACAGATAATTAGTTTTATCCTTCCGCTGAACGAATATGGTTGTGTATACGCTTGAACAACGCTGGGAAATCTTGCGACATTACTTTGAAAATCATTATAATGTTGCAGAATGTGTGCGAAAATTGCGTACGGATTTTGGAAGAAGAGAAGCACCGTCAGCTCCGTATGTTCGTTACCTTGTGAAAAAAGTGAAAGAAACTGGCATCCTCATCGATAAACCAACGCGTGAAAAGCCAAAAACAGTGCGTACACCCGAGAATATTGCTGCTGTGGCCGAAAGTGTGCGTGAATCGCCATCAACATCAGTTCACCGTCGTTCTCAACAATTGGACATTTCGCAGACATCATTGAGACGAATTTTGCGTAAAGACCTTGGTATGACGCCGTACAAAGTCCAATTGGTTCAGGAGTTGAAGCCAACTGACCATCCAATGCGTTTTCGCTTCGCTAAGTGGGCCTGCGATCGACTTGCAGAAGATGCGGATTTTGCCAAAAAAATCATCTTTTCAGATGAAGCTCATTTCCATCTTGGCGGGTATGTAAACAAGCAGAATTGTCGCATTTGGGGCACAGAAAACCCGCACGCATTCATTGAAAAGCCGGTGCACCCAAAACGAGTCATTGTTTGGTGCGGATTTTGGACCAGAGGCATAATTGGGCCATTTTTCTTCGAAAATGAGCAAGGAGTGGCCGTTACCGTCAATGGCGATCGTTATCGGGCCATGTTGAACGAATTTTTGTTCACAGAAATTGAAGAGGAGGATATTGGCAACATTTGGTTTCAACAGGACGACGCTGCGTGCCACACAGCCAACGCTACACTTGATGTTTTGCGCCCTGTTTTTGAAAATCGCATTATCAGCCGCAGAGCTGATGTCGTTTGGCCACCTCGGAGCTGCGATTTGACACCGTTGGACTACTTTTTGTGGGGTGCCGTCAAAGATAAGTGTTACGCCGACAAACCAGAGACAATTGACGCTTTAAAGGACAATATTCGTGAAGCCATTGGTGAAATACAGCTGCACACAATCGATAATGTACTTAAAAATTGGACCCATCGTGTAGGCTACTGCATGGCCAGCCGAGGCAGCCATTTGAATGAAATTATTTTCCATCATTAACCGGAGGGATTGTACTTTCAAATAAAAAAAATAACGTGTGGCACTCGGGGACTGCCGCGGTAAAGCTATTGCATAGCATTTTTTAACAACTTATGCAATTATAATTATTTATCTATTTTATTTATACAGTATGAAGATTTTTTTTTCTGATATCAGATAACTGCGCTCTATCGGAAAACGTTGAAATTATTCCGAATCGATTCGGAATAATTTAAACGTCTTCCGATAGAGCGCACGAATTTTATTCGATAAAGCAAAAAAACCGGATATTATTCTTTGACTATTCGAAAAAAATCGTAGATAAAAAGATTGATAATTAAATTATCTTTAAAATGGTGCAGGTTTCATAACAATACGCCAGATAGTATTTGCGTAGTAGTCGTTTTTGTGTTCGATTAGACCTAATTTCACAAATTAATTACACTATGTAATATAAACAAAATCTAAAATATTCAAAGCTAAGAATATTAGGAAAATGTTCTTGTTTAACATATATTTTTTTAGAATCGTAAGCAGTACTCGTTTAGACGTTATTATCAGTATAAAATAATAATTTTCGTTAAGAAATTTCTTCATTCGGTCGCCGCGCTGGCCTAGGCCCGCGATAAAAGCTATGCAATAGCTAAAAAAAGAAATTTGAAAAAATATTCAGTAGTTTTTTTTATAGCATTTTCAAAAAAAAAAAAGTTATTTTTCGGACCCTTTACTTTTTTTTTTTTTTTTTAACTTTTTTGACTTTTTTGAAATTTTACACAATTGCACGAAATGAATAAAAGTTATAAATGGCGCAGTTGTCAAACAATGGGATCGCCGCGAACGCTATCTATTGAAAGTGGCCTATTTCCCAAAGTGACCTATTTCGATTTTTTCGATTTTCAGTTGTTTCTTTGAGTTTTTCTAAATTTTTTTTTTGTAAATCACCCCTGAATCAAGGCAAACAAAACAAAATAAAAATAATTCAAATCGGTCGAGTCATTTCTGAGATCTTGCGCACGGCGATTCATTTTTATATATAAGATATAGACTATTATTCTAGACTATAGCAAATGAGACAGATATATATTATACGTTAGAGCGCAATATGAAACCATTATTATACTTACATATATCCAATGATTATCTAACCTTTCTTATTATACTAGGTATTACTTTTTAACAACTTTTATACAGAATACTATTGTACATCGAAAGAGATAACAATTTATTTGACCGTGTTTAAAAGGACTTATAATGAATAGTTTTTTTAAAGGACTGATTGATTATAAAAACTTGATAATTTAATCAAATATAACAGTAATACCATTCAATTATTAGTGTCTTCTATCGCGTTTTTAAGTAGGCTGATTATAACCTTAAAATAATATGGAGACTTCGTGAACTAAAATAGAAGCTCGTTCACATGAACTAATTTCCGATTTTAGTTCAAGTGAAACGCAATCGATTCCACTGCATGCCGTTTATTGGACTATCGGATCGCCATCTAATTTAACCTGTATAACAAACTAAACATTATCATTTAAATGTAAATAATATTAAAATAATAACAGCTAAGGTTATTTTTTTGTAGTCGACATACTGAACAAAATATGAAAATAATATTAAATTATTGCAACTATGGGCGTGTAACGATCCTTAAGTATCGTCAACAAATGCATTGAATTCCAGTGAAATGCACTGACGTCAATATAGCCATTGTTCCACCTCGTGAAACGTTGAATTAGCACGAATTTTAACTACTTCGTCAAATCAGTTACATTGAACAACATTTTTATTCGGAATATTTTGGATTGCGTCATTTTTCGGCCTTTATAAGGCGGCGAAAATAGCACCAGGGTATCATTTCTCCGATGATCACTCCCCGCAAGACAGCGGCGGAATCAACCCGGTACTACACTCACGAGTTGGGTCAACGGGTCCGACCATTTTGGGTACCTCTTCCTTCCTTCCTCATATCGAGACGAGCAAGCATCAGTCTGAGCTCCTACAGAATCGAGCCGTGTCGAGTACAAGATACTCTGAGCACGAACTATAATCCTTATCCATGCACCCTCGTAACTTCTGGCAGATAGCCACCGCATTTGCGTCAACCTCTGACATATTCGGGAAGCGTTAACAAACTGGCAATATAAATCACTATAAATTCCTTCTGATACAATAAATACCTTCTGATATACTTTCAATATACTTTCAGTATGGAGATAACCAGCAAGTTGACACCACCTCCTCACATCAAACAACTTGGAGTCTAGTGAGGGGTGGTCCGTCACAAGCCTTTATAAATGAATACATTTTTTTTTGTTATTTAAGTATTTTTAATTATCCCCTCCTATGGCGGGGTAAAATTTCTGCCCGGGATAGTTTTGCGCATAACTTTTAAACTACTATACGGATCGTAAAAAGAATAACTGCAAAATGATCACATTGAAATTTGAAATATTATAACGTTACAACATTATCTCGTAAAACAATTAAGATAATAATAAATAAATATTACAGTTAGCACAGCGCGGAAAGCGTCTAACCAAAAATGGTTAGCTCACATAGGAAGGGTTTAACAAATTTCATTAAATTCAGTAGATGCAGTTCGTGCTTCAACACTATTGCAATTGTTCATATTCTCATATTACACACTCTCGAACGCCTTTGCTAGGTCGATTATAGCTCATTCATACGACCCGGATACGTCACAGGCGCCATCTACCCGAGGCGTTTAGTAGTTACATCTTAGTTACCAAATCTCAGTACTTCGTTGAGTAATCTAATACACTATATAATCACTGTTAGCAATGGCGTAACTAAGCTTGTGCAGCCCGTGCGGCGCAACGGGGCCCACAGTAGTGCGCGGGCCTAAAATGGAACTTCTGTCTATGATCGACGTTCCATCAATCACTGCTAGGAAACTACGGATATCGAAAAAATGGATGTCGATGTCGATGATTTATGAGAGTGCTAATCAAGATGAAAACCATTGTATACCGTTCATATTTTTTTATAACACATCAAGTAGTTAATTTATTTTTATTTCGATATTGGTACATTAGTATTATATTGGCAATAGTAATATATATCAAAAATTGGTACATTAGTATTATATTATATATCCTTCTAGCCGTGTTGGGCCATAGCGACTGCATTGTAGATTCTAGTGACTTCATTGTGTGTGTGTGTGTGTTTTAAAAAAAAGTTATTGTTGGGGGTTTTGCTGGTGTGCCCTTAGGTGACGGATGTAGCCGATCTTGGCTTTGAATGTGCGTGCACATTTAGCGCAAGTCAAGACACCATCGACGTAATTATACTTTATGGCCGCCGGTGGTCGGGCCTTTAGCTCGTCGCGCTTGGCATCTAAGTCGAGCAGCCTCTTCTTTTCAAAATCATCTACATTGCCCTGCACTAGCAGTCTCCATCCTGGGCGATCTTTCGCTTTACTCTCCCACTAAGAGGGCTCAATGTTGCACCTTTTCTTATGCCTCTTCTGAGCATCCTTGTATCTGACGAGCTGGCCGCCTTGTTTCCGCCTGCCGTTCTTTAGTTCAGAGTAAAAGATACGCTTTGCCACTCTCTCATCAGGCATACGGGAGACATGTCCGCATCATCTCAGCTCACGTCGCATCATGTATGCTTCTATTCCGCTGACTTTAGCACGTCGAAGAACTTCCGTGTTCCTCACACGGTCTGACCACTTGATGTTCATTAAGTCGCGTAGGCATCGAAGGTGGAATTTGTCAAGTGCGCGAATGTGCTTTCGGTATGGGCACCATGTCTCTGATGAGTAGAGGAGGTTTGGGAGGACGATCGCCATGTAGACAGATACCTTTGTTCCCAGCTTGATGTCGTGTGATTTTAATAATTAATTTAATCTCAATAATTAA
This sequence comes from Micropterix aruncella, assembly GCA_944548615.1. NCBI lineage: Eukaryota > Metazoa > Arthropoda > Insecta > Lepidoptera > Micropterigidae > Micropterix > Micropterix aruncella. The sequence continues at coordinate 9,761 of CALYMY010000304.1, forward strand.
TCTTATTTAAATAGTACATTAGTAACAATATTATGTCGATACTTTTTAATCTTACCAGTTTTACACTTTGTCTACTCAAAATAAAGTAATATAAATTGACATTATTTTTTAATTTCTCACCAACTTTCAAAGGTAGAGACATATAATCCAGTGATAAAATTAACAGTAAAGCTTCGTATTAATATAGGAAGAAATGTTTCGATCATTCTCCCGCAAAAATGTTTATATGTGATCCCGCTGAAATTCTTGGGAACTCGTGCCGCAATATGTTCGGGGCAATGCCCCCGATTTTGAATGTATCTACAATATAAATATGTAGCTAGGTATACAGTAATTACATCTTGTATGCCATAATAAATGTAAGTAAGTAGGGGGAGGGGCCATTTGTTCAATTTTGCATCGGGGCCAATTTTTATTACTTAACCCACTGACAGTTAGCACGAATGTCGCATGGCATGTCGTGTTGCGATATCTGTACGTGGCTTACGACTCGCTCCTCTGAACGCGTCGATCGGGCGTATTCCCGCTCATGGCGCGTCTGCTGTCAGCGCAGAAAACTCTCCGTTTAGTCTGTGGCCGAGGGCGAATCGGCGTGGTGTGGAGTGGTAAGCGGACCTTAACGTCATTAACTAATACCCGACACGTGGCAGATTTTAATGATAGCGTGGGTTATGCTCTCCATTTACCGCGTTATCACGTGCCGTGCGCCACACCGATAATGTTATCGGCTATCATTGAAACAATTTGTTTATTTCAGAAGAGGTAGGCTGACACGTGGCTTTTAGGTACGGTCATGAGTTAAAGGGTTCGCCCGAAAATATGTTTAGTGAACCAGCTTATAGGGTATTACATTGCTCACTGTCACAACTAGAGCTGTCAACTACAACAGGCTAACCCGTCACCTCAGGAAGTTTTAACGATATTAATCGTTCTGTCTCCCGCTAGGTGAGCGCAGAAGACTTGGGACGAAAAACAACTCACTGTCTAACCCGTCAGAGGCAAACGCCTTACGGTAACCAGCGGGCAGCCTCGCCCCCTGACTACCAGTTTTGGAAGGATATCTCCGTTTGGAATTGACCATCAGGATACCTCTAACCTCAAGACTGGTCACGGGTTCGAAGTAATAATAAACTCTTTATTTGCACTTAATTGTTATACAAAAAGGCGAGCTTATTGCCACATGGCAATATCTTACAACTAACCTAAGCTCAGTGGTACATGCGCGGATTGTGAAAATAAAGATTATTACATAATATACAGACCGTCTGCATAACATACAGACAACTAGAAGAATTTAAAACTAATAATGCCCGAGGAGAGGAAATTGGGAGAGAAAGAGGAGAGAAAGGGAAGAACTGGTTACTTCTTAGAAAGGTAGTAATCCTTAAGGTGAGTCTTAAACGATGGTAAAGAAGGCGAGTTTCGTATGTTTGCTGGGAGATCGTTCCAGTGTCTTGCACCATGGACACAGAAAGAATAGGAATAAAAATCACTATTATGACTCGGATTTTTTTGAGACGCGATAGTCTTACCCAGGCTAGCCTTCCGCACGAGGAGGCTTCGGAATAAGAGCTGAATTGTGAGTTGCGCTGATCCGAGAACAAAACAGATCTTGTGGCCCAAGCTGTACGGAACCATCTGCTACTGCTCAATGTCACAGTACGTTTTGGCAACCTTTCTACGCCGGCGACGTGCAGTTGGCGCTGATAGAATCGTCTGGCAAAACTATAACAGCAATTTATCTGGTCATCTATAATAACATTGATAATGAACGTTTTTTTAAATAAATAGATGATTAATTATAAAAACCAAATAAATTAACAAATTATAACAATAATAATGTTTATTGATTAGTGTCATCGTTCAACTGTTGGTTTCATCTATCTCATTTCATTATAGGCTGATTACAACACAGACATAATACGGAGAGATAGAATGCCATCTATTAGTCTATATGAACCCTAACCCTTGGAGTAAATGGGTATTTTCATGGATGCATCTGTCTCTTTTGCAGGATTTTCGGCGACATCGACCTTAAAGTACTATAACTACGAAACTACTACACCAATCATAAAAAGAACAACTGCACAATGATTGCATTGAAATTTCGAATATAGAATATTGAAATATCATTTTGTAAAACAATTAGATAATTATGAATAAATATGAGAACGTCAAAGAAGTGAAAAAAACGCGGAACCAGATCTGGTCGTATCATACTCAACGGATAATTGTTTCAGAACCAGATTTGGTCGTATCATACTCAACGGGTTAAAGTGTGCGTAATTATTACGTATTGAATCCCATATACCAAATTAAAAATTGACATCTGTATGTAAATACTATTAAAATATTTATTTATTTATTTATTTGTTTAATTAATTTTCAGGAAACATACAGCGCTTCATTAATTATGACTTAATATCTTAAACAGTGTTTCGCTGACTGATTAATTGTTTCCTACGTTATTTTCTTATAAGGTAAATCAAAAATTGCATTACACTAAATTAAATTAAATTACTATCGACTATTTCAATGATAGGAAATGAGAGGGATGAGATATATGTAGCCGCACGGGGGTATATAAGGGGGGGGGGGGGGAGGGGGGTTAGGGGGTCCGGACCCTCCCCTTAGCATACGACAAAATATTCGGAACGAAAATGAGTTCACCATTCTTTTCGAGCAAGCAAAGCAGATGAGTTCAAGCGACATAATTGTTCCAAGAACGACTGAAAGACAAACCCAGCGCAGCAATGCTCCAGGAGAAACTGCCGAAATATATTGCCGTAGAAATGTATTTTACCATGTGACTTTTCATTGACCATGTGGTTACAGAAATTATTTTATTTAAAGGTAGGTATATAATGTAACTATCATTTGTCCGCGATTAACTTGCGTGTATTTTTATGTTTACGTAATTTTTAAATAACTGAGATTGCAGTTTAGAATTTTGCTTTTTTCTGCGTTAAGTCCGACCAATAACTAGTTTATCTTTGTACATTTTCGTACCCGCGGACCCCCCCCCCCCCCATGTGAAAGCTATAGTTACGCCCGTATGTAGGATAAGATATAGGTATTCAAATTATAGTCTTAGCTATTCTCATTTTCGCTGTGTGTGTGTTTTGAATTTGTATGTGTATATTATATCCTCACTTCCTAGAAGCCTAGTGAGCTAAGGACAGCCTCGCTGAATTTAGGTTGGTTCAAGTAAAAATTTCGATATCTTCGAATCGTCTATTATATGTGGTCATAAAGCGGCGCATAACAGAGTTTTGGGCATAACTAATGCTCACACTAGGGATTTCGAACGTACGAGGAGAGCGAACCCTTCGTGGCGGAACCAACAATAACAGTTTCTTCACCAAATGAGGGCTATCAATTTAGTTATGTATATTTTATGTAATAATGTCATAACAGCCTCTTTGCGGCGGTCTTCCAGTGAACACATACTGAAATAGTTCAGCTTGCTCTCGTAAGTTCCAAGTCTCAAGTGCTCATGGTATTCCAGGTATCTAATAAAACGTCTTTGGACGCCCTCCACCCTATTTTTATACACGCCATATTGCGGATTCCAAATCTGCGATACGAACTCTAAATAAGAGCTATGATTTAAAAAGTCGTTTGTTATTATACTCTTATTTTAATTAGCTATAGAATACCCGTACATGCGTGTTTAGAGCGCCATCTATAGTGCGCCGCCATACTGCTATACCACGAACGCCGCCATGTTAACAATACACGAAGAACATTGAAGATTTGTAACTATGAGTGAATGCCATCTATATGTCGCGTTTCGCAGTAAAGTCATAGCTGCCAAAACGTACTATGACCTCGAGCAATCTAATACCCTATATAGTCAATGGTAATAGTTCCTTATATGTAGTTGTCGTTCTATAATTTAAATTTATTACAAAAAAAAAAGTGAAAATATTTGAAAAAATATTGTACCTATTTATCTTGTTAACAAACCGATCTGAACATCTACCTACATCAATGAATAAAATAAAGACAGATGTGAGTAATTACATATAGTGTATTTCAGGTGTATTTATATCTAATATAGAGATTTTTTTAGCAGAAAGTGGAATAACTGCGTTCGGCGAGTGAGTCACGATGGTAACATTATTTTTATTAATTTATTCAAGAATTAATCACTATAAAACATTGTTTTCGCTTACAAAACTAACAGGAACCGAATAGCAAAACGTTGACCTTTTGCTTATTTGATTCTGTCACCCAACTGGGTCTAGTCAGTTCTAGGGTGGACTGGACTCTAATATTACAAAAAAATGTTAAAGTTTTAGCAAAATGCTAATTAAACTGAATTGCCATAAAACCTCTGGCGCTCCTGGACGGTCTGCGCACCGTGCGGCGCAAGCCAATCGATTGTGCACTCCGACTAACATATTGAGATGTCAACCACAACGGGCGAACCCGTCACCGGAGGACGTTTTAACGATTCTTCGTTCTATCGACCGTGCAGTGAGCGTAGAAGACTTTGGACATAACAAATCCGACGTCTAGCTACGCCACAACCCGCAAGAAGCCAACGCCTTTACGGCGAGATAGCCAGTATGTTACCTGGCGGCCCGACATTCGCGCCCTTGCTTCCAATTGTGACCAGATTTCTCCAGTCTCTCGATTGGTTCCGAGTTCGAGGTCGCTTGCGCGGTCCTCTCCCTTACGAAGCGGTGAAACGGTGTGCACCGAATCTATCGCGGACCAAGGCGTCCTTTGCCCGACTCTAAACCGGGATCGGATGGCCAATGGTCATTTCAAGAGCAGTCGCCGTAAGGTAGGCAACCACCCCCGCTCTATAGGAAACAATACAGTTCCCAGACTCCCCCGACTGTTAGTCTGGACCTGTCTGGATGAGGGAAACGGACAACCGATCCGGATGGAGAGTGATTGGAGAGGCGTATGCCCAACGGTGGGCGAATGCGCGCTGATGATGATGAAGAAGAAGAAGGTATATGTATGTATTCCGTTTAATGCGAGTAAATGTGCGGTGATGTAGGCAGCAATACGCGGAAAAGAGACAAAGAAAAAGAGCGAGCGAGAGAGGGGTTGTTTCTGGAGGTTCCTTTGTGGCCCTCGCCATGAAGATATTTCTATGAAAAATTCATGAATCGTGTGGTTCACCATTTACCGTCTCAGCCGCGCTCAGCCGGCGTGCCAGCATGAAAGATTACTCAGAGAAAGAGAGCCGTCACGAAAATAAAGCCGGTTTCACAACGTTCATTATTTTTATTTATTTTTTTGATAGCTTGTCGTGGATTTGAAATTTTTGTTTTGGAAGTTATTAGATTCTCATTTTTTTTAGATTTCGATAATGTAATAGCTGATTTTGTACGATTTTTAATATGATTGAATGTTTTTGTATCATGGACTAGCTGAACCGTGCCCACTTCGTTGGGCGGTAAAACTTTTTCCTTGTGATGAAATTATGAGTGTGGTTCGGTTAGTACTGAGTGCTATGATTTATTTCCTGACTGCCAAAAGAAGAGTTATATTTTTAATTATGTATGTATATATTTGCATGCCAATTTGACTATATTACCGTTATTTGTGAGTGTCTTCTTGTGAGTATCTTATTTGTGAGTGTCTTATCTCTTTAACCATTTATGCAGTAAAAGGGAAATTATATGCAGCAAAAGTCTTTTGTTTTAAACACGAGATGATAAATTTACTTATTTTAATATGAATTAATAGTTGTTGAATTATGACCAATAAACATGACCTAATGATTTAAATTATTTTTTTAATATAAAAAACCACTTTTTGTGACTTAAACATAAAATTTAGATATATGGTTTCACTGAATTTTTGTAGGTCTTACCAAACTCTACAACTTTTCTCTAAAACTTAATCATATGTCTCTCATCGTTAAGGCAGCGTTAGTTAGAAACCTTTTCGTTCGACCGCTTTTTCTCCGACTTATTTTGCAAATCCGACTACCACGAAAAAGTCTTTTCATTTTTCGGATTAATATATAACCTATGACACTCACAAATAACGTGGCTTTCTATTGGTAAAAGAATTTTTATAATCGGTTCAGTAGATCCAGAAATTACTTCCTACAACCTCACAAACTTTATCTCTTTATAATATAGATTAGCATAGATAGATAGCAAGTATAGATTAGCATGCTGTGGATTTGGTACTAGTAAGTAGTAAACGGAGTGGGGGGCTTGTTTCCAGCCCTTGATGTCACCTGGATCTATAAGATCTTTTGTAACTACCCACGTTGTGGTTGGGTCAGTGGTCAGCTAGTAGCCCAGTACTGCTTAACAGTCCAAGTAGATCACTACCTCCAAGTTGGGTAGATCGCTGGGTTCGAGAAAGGCTCGTCCCAGTAAACTGTGTCTTTTGCGGCGAGGCCTGGGCAGCGACCAATGATGTGTATGCTCTCTTCAGGTGCATCGCCACATACTCGGCAGTCCTTGCTCTCGGTCAAGCCAAGGTTGAATAGATGTGCCCTAAGGGTCGAGTATCCGGTGAGGAGATCGATAGTGGTTCTAAGGTTCTTCTTGCTCATGTCAAGTAGGGCCTTGGTTTTCTTTTGTAGTGGTTGCTCCATCATGGCTTTTGCCTGGCGACATCCCTGGCTTTGTTTCCAGGATGTTCGATGTTCCTGCTCCAAGCAGTCTCTGGTGATTTTCTTATCTGTAGCGAAGGATGGCCCAACAACTGGCTCCACCGGGCATTCTAGTGTGCCCAGTTTTGCAAGTCTGTCGGCCTCTTCGTTGCCGGGTATGCCTTGATGACCCGGCATCGATATTAGGGTGATATTGTTGGCTTTTCCCAATTTGTTGAGCTCTTGCATGCAGTCCCAAGCCACAGAAGATTTTGTGGTGGCTTTAGCCAGAGCGTCCAGTGCTGTTATGCTGTCAGAGCAGATGAGGATTTTTCTATTTTTTACTTCAAGTCGACTTTGGAGTTTTATGCATTCCAATATGGCAAACACCTCGGTTTGAAAAACCGTGGTATATTGTCCAAGAGGGATACTGATTCTGTGGTTGGTTTTGGGTCCGTACACGCCTGCCCTAAAACGTCCATTTGTTCCTGATCCGTCGGTGAACCAGGAGTCTGCGTTGTGGCTTTGGAGCCACTGCGGATTCTTCCAGTCTTCCCTGGTGGGGATTAGGATTTTATAGGACTTCTCTACCAAAATTTTTTTAGTAGTCGATCCTGGGTCAGAGTGAATGGGCTTTTGTGGAGGAAGTTTATCTCAGGATAATTGTGCCCTCCTCGCTTCCACTCCCCCAAACACTTCAGTCTATATGCTGTAAGTCTGGCGGAGTGAATTATAAGCTTGTCCAGAGGCGGGCAGCAGAGTGCCACTGCTAATACCTCTGTAGGAATGGTCTTCATAACGCCAATAGCAGATCTCAGGTAGTAACCTTGAAGGCTTTTAAGCATGTTTTTTGTCTTGAGCCTTTTTACTATGAACCATCAGACCATTGCAGCATAGGTTAGTCTAGGCAGGCATACGGCGACCCTAGGTTTCAACTCAAGGTTATTCTCTTTGGATCTAGATAGACTCCAAGGTATTCAACTACTGGTGGATTTGGCAATTCATTACTTTTTTATTTTCTTTATATCTATCTTTTTTCTTTATATCGTTTTTAATGTAGTTTTCTTTTATTCGATTTAATTCTAATTTCCTATATATAAAACTTTTTATAACAATCAATTTATTTTTTACTGTGTATTCTGTATATTTTTTAAAATTTGCTATAATATAAATAATATCAAATTGCTGAAATTTACAGTTTTCTTTTTGCGATATTACATTTAAGACATCGGTAGCCAGATGATACTATTATATGATACTGGAATTATAAATAATTTAACAATTGTAGGTTCTTTGTTTTTTAGGGGTTTTTTAATAAAAATAAACTTAGAACTTTGAAGCATTTGTTTATCTTCTTGTTAATATATGTAGAAGGAAAACTAGTATAAACAGTTGGTTTCTTAGTCTAGATCTGATGCCTCAAATGTATTTATTTATTTATTTATTAGTTTCAAATTGTATTTAAGGGCATTACAGATGAATCCAATTCGCCCTTGAATATTAAAGCTAGAGTGTAAGTCTAAAAATAAATGACTACATAACTAAATTAATGCTAACTTTGAACAAGAAAAAAACATAAAAATATAAAACTAAATAAAAGACAGATTATGAAAAACATGAGATAGCAGGGAGTTGCCTTTTAAGCTGCCAAAGGGATATACAAAAGATATCTATTTCTGGGGGTAAGGAATTAAGAAGAGATATAACCCTTCCCACTGGCCTGTCTACAAAAATATTTGTACGGTAGTACGCAACATTAAACAATATATGCGATCTCCTAGCTGTGTAATTTACCGGTACGTACAATTCAAACTTACATCGTATCTTTGGCAAATAAATAGTTCCTTGAATTAATTTATATGCAAATATAATTAGTGATATATATCGACGCGTTTCAAGACTGTTGTATCCTACCATTCCTAGGACAAAATCGGACGGAAATAAGTATGGTTTGAAATGTAGGATTCCTTGCAGCCACTAACATTCCTCACAAGAACTTATAATTATAGGTAGACGTATGGACTGTTATTAAGGCGACGACTATTGTCAACGGCTTTGGGCGATTGGGCGGAGCCAACGCGTGATAAGAGAACTGGAATCGCCGCGCGGCCGATAGCGGCTTGTAGAGTGACCATACGTACGAAAATAGTGTAAGTTCAAGATTCTAAGGTATTAAATAAATAAAAGTACGTAATTTGAAATAATAATCGGATTTGTATTGTAATCATTCTCTTATTGTTAGAAAATTCGGTAAACAAGAATTACGTAATTACGTAAACAAAAACGCCCGCAATTAGCAAAAAAACATAGGATAAAGGTAATAAAAAACATAGGATAATGAACTAGTCGATCCTAGGCATACGAGGAATATGATCATTAGAGACCCCTCTTATATAGTTAGTGCCATACAGGGGCGCAAATAGAAAAGGGATGAGGAAAAAAACAAGAAACGAAAAATGACGATTTTGAATGAAGTCAATAAAGACGAAGACACGCTTCGTAATCAATGTCCTGGTATAGTTGTTGAATCGGCAAAAGGTGTTGTGGCGCTGCGTATATTAAATTGTGCATTTCTATGCTTCTTTTAAATCCTTCTAAAAAGATGGTGGATTCCATTCCGGTTGATGGACCTGAAAATGTAATTGACGTAAATGATAAATAAAATTGTTTTAAATATGAAACATATTGTGGTAATAATTGCTATTTCAAATACCAGAATAATTTTTGTAGCAATCATGCTCCTTAGGCGTGACATATTTCTTCGAAGCTTGGGCGCATTTGCAGCAGTATTTATTTTTGACAGCCATAAAGAGAATTTTCCCGGTTCTTTTCCCTATTATTGCAGCCTTTTTCCCCAGCAGCCATCGGCTATAACGTCAATAAATGGTATGCCGTTGTCAGTAACTTTATCATCATCAAAAGCCAATCTACGTTCTTCTTTAGCGGCTTCATTCATCGACTGGGTTGTTTCTTTTTCCCAAACTTTGTTTATAGTTTCCAATCTTTTATTAAATATTGTATATGATATTTGGGGCAAGTCCATTGCGGCTAATAATTCATTTAGCTGTGAATGGCCACAACCTATTGCTATTGCGCCCGCAACTGTGTTAATATTTATGTCAGTTTCAGGGTTATTGCAACAAATGACAAAGGTTTCATTACACATCTTACATTTTAGTTTTAAATTCGAAAGTAGCCCCAATTTACGTTCAGATATTATTTCTATTGATTTCAAACCACAGTCTATACTCCCATGTGAAGATATTTGTTGAAGCTCTTTAAAAAACTGTGTTATATTCAATATTCGCATTCCATTGACTACTTCTCCATTCTATCTGAAAAGAAAATACACCTAATAAGAATTCTGTAATTGACATTTTCGGTTTTCTACAAACAAAACATATGATAGGTACAACAGAAAGCTATGCGCAAGTTATGCTGATGTCACAGTAATAATAATTATGCTTTGACCTGTCAGAGAATGACTTCTCATTTTCTGTACCAATATGCAAGGCTTCCTCCTCAGCAATTGTTGTTTCGTTCACTTCAGATCTACACATAGATAAACAATGATATTAGGTATAGTTATTCCTGCAAAAACAAAGTAAGGGTCGTTTTTCTACGAGTGCTGAGTTTGAATATCAAGCAAACCATGAATGCTATAATGGAATCCTTAGCTAAGTTCAAAATTTCGAAATTTTAATTCGAATTCCGAAATTATCGAAATTTAACCGAAATTCCGAATTTCAAATGTCAAAATATCAAGTGCGAAATTCGAACTTGAATGTTAAGTTCGTAATTCGAAGTAGAATGTCAAGATCGAAATTCGAAGTAAAATGTCAAGTTCGAAATTCGAAGTAGAATTTCTAGTTCGAAATTCGTAGTAGAATGTCAAGTTCGAAATTCGAAGTAAAATGTCAACTTCGAAATTCGAAGTAGAATTTCATGTTTGAAATTCATAGTAGAATGTCAAGTTCGAAATTCAACGCACAATTTCAAGTTTGAAATTCGAAGTAGCATTTCAAGTTTAAAAACTGACAAATTAAAAAAAATACTGTCTTTACCTACAGCGTTACAAAGTCAGTCATTGAGTCAGGGATGCGCGTAACTATGTTATAAGTAGGTTTATTATTATTACTACTAAAATTTTTGGCTAAAACCCATAATTATCTGTTTGCAACAAAAACAACCCCCTCCAAACAAAGTATAATAATTTACGTCATACTACGAAAACCCGAATTAAATTTTGTCGCTTTACGAATGAATTTAGTAAACCGATGGTTCAACTTATATTTGTTTTTACTTGCAGGTTTCATATAGAAATCGGCCCTAAATCGATTTTCAAATTCAATATTCAAGTTTGATATTTGATTTCAAAATAATATTCTGATTCAGACAGTTCTGATAAAACTTTCAAGTTCTGATAAAACATAATTATTGTTCGAATTACACTAAAATCAAAATATTAAATTAGGTATGCATTTACCTGTGAGCATTACCTTTTGATGTAGTTTTGTTTACCTACACTGTTTACTCACCTCGTCTGTGAATTTACATCTTCAGAATTAGTGTTGTTTCGTATTCGCCTAAAATAAAAACAGTAATCACGTCAGTTTATAAAATAAAAGAAGTAATTTATTTTATGTGTTAATTAGTTAAATTGTTGCACGAATCCTATTCGTGTGGTCACCCCAATTTGACGTCAGGCAAAGAGCATCAGAGTAGACAAATGGTAATAATATACACGTAATAATACACTTAAACACGCTACTTACCTTAATAATCTTTTTTCCTCTAATATACTGTGTTTAAGTTTTAAAATTTTTGAGTTTCTGGCCATTTTGTTTTTAATTATCGTAATTTATCTCGTTCGGAGCGCAGCGTCAGCATCCACCCGTGACAGTGGTCGCGGTCATACTGACTCTCGTCGCCGGCGAGGCCCGCTTTATAACTCGCGCACCAATTTTGTTCGAATAAGCAAAATCGGATATTATTCTTTGACTTTTCGAAAAAATTCACAGATAAGAAGATAGATAATTAAATTATCTTTAAAATGGTGCAGGTTTCATAATAATACACTAGATAGTATTTGCGTAATTCTCGTGTTTGTGTTCGGTTAGACCTCATTTCCCAAATTAATTACACTATGTAATATAAACAAAATCTAAAATATTCACAGATTAAAATATTAGGTAAATGCTCTTGTTTAACATATATTTTTTTCGAATCGTAAGCAGTACTCGTTTAGACGTAATTATCAGTTTAAAATCATTAAAGTCGTATATCAGCGCCTTAATGAAAATATCGTAAAGAAGAAGCAAATTTGCAAATTTAGGTATTTTTTTAAACAGTAATGGATTTCATTTGATTTGACTATATATTTCACCTATAAATAATAGGTTTAAAAAAAAACAGAATTCAATCAGAATTTATGGTGAAATAACTTGTGAACTGGTGAATTCTTACCGATATTAATACATTTTATGACATAAGTGGTGAAATTAAAGTAACATATTATGTTGATTTTAACAGAATTTTATCAATTTTGATACAATCTTCCTTAGTCAAATAACATGGGAAAGCCGCAATATGGTAAATGTGAGACGGGGGCCTTATTTAAAGTAACCTCCATTATGATTTTTTTGTAACATAGGAGGTTTGGTTTATCAGATGAGTCATTTTCATCAAATGGTCATTTTCATCATGTCAATATGTTTAAAAGCTGACATGGGAGGTTTGTGGTGTTTGCCATCGGAATCTTGATCATCATAATCATCATCATCATTTATTCATTACATAAAAGCATTTCACAATACTGAGGAACATGTCAAATTTTAAAATCATAATTTACCGGATGATAAAACCGCTTTGATTATAAAAAGAAAAAAAAATAAGTGTAACCAGAGGTGATTACTTAAAAATAGTAAAATTTACAAAATAATCAATAATCAAACAATAACTAATAATCAATACAATGAAAAAGAGAAATTCTGAAACATGCGTAATTAAAAACAATGTCAATAAAATCTAAAACAGTGCGAAAGTATAGTCATAATATGGTTATTTATAATCAAGCAATTGTGGACGCAATATCATAAAAGTTGCCCAGTTTGTAAAGGGCATGTTTGACTAACTGATTTTTCAAGCAGATTTTATATGTTGCCATCTCAAGTCTTCTCGTCGATGACGGCAAAGCATTGAACAATTTAAAACTAATATATAAAAATGTTTTTTGATATTTAGTCAAGCGTACTTTAGGCAATAACACATTGTTTTTATGTCGCGTATTATGGCTATATCGAGTGGAGTGAAGCTCGCAATTTAAAAGATTCTCTTTGGCGTATAAAAGGCACTGATATATGTACATGGACGATATGGTAAGGATACCAGCTTTAATAAAAAAAGGGGCGCAATGTGTTTCTCTGCTTACACCAAAAATTGTCCTAACGGCTTGCTTTTGTAGCACAAAAACGCGATGGATATCGGTTGCATTACCCCATAGTAGTATCGCATAAGACATCTTTGAATATGGAAGCAGGAGTGATACACACTGATCGCTGCATGTTCGCCAGCCAGAAATTTCACCTTTCTTATAGCATAGTTTAGCTCTTTAGACGGTGGGTGGTCAGCTTAAGTGCGCTTACCTTTTGAAATTAGATAGCCTCCTTCATCCATCTGACAGCGCGTTGACGTCAAAGTGAAAAATCAACCACATCATAATGTGGGGGGGGGGGGGGGGGGAGAGGGGCGCTATCGACAGGGATCTTCTTTTTCTATATGTTCCTTTAAGCTGACGATCAAGAAGCGGGTTCATCGACTCTAGACTGAATATGCAATCCACGGCCTTCTAACAGTGCCGTGGAAGACAATGGAAAACCACCACACATTTTTTTCTGGTTACGGCAATCGACGTAGTTGCATTTTTTTCTAGTTACGTGATCTGGTCCTCACTAGGGAATGCAGTCATACACCAACTAGAGCTGTCAACTACAACGGGCGAAGTTATTAGGTAGTTCTATCACCAGTGAGGTGAGAGTAGAAGACTTGGGACAAAAGCAGTCCACTGTTTAGTTACGCCACTCGCCCATCGGAGGCCAACGCCTTACGGCGAGGTAGCGGGAAAGGAAACCAGTCGGCAGCCTCGCCCCCTGACTACCAGTTTGGAAGGATATCTCCATCTAGAATTAAGCATCAGGATACCTCCGTCCTCCCGACTGGTTACAGGATCGAGGTTGCTTGCACAGTCTGTAGTTTGTAGTTACGCCTATGGATAGTTGCCATGCTGTAATATTATATTCAATACTAGCTGACCCGTGCCCACTTCGTTGGGCGGTAAAACTTTTTACTTGTGATGAAATTATGATTGTGGTTTGGTTAGTACTGAGTGCTATGATTTATTTTCTGACTGCCAAAAGAAGGGTTATATTTTTACTGCATATGTATGTATGTATTTGCATGCCAATTTGACTATATTACCGTTATTTGTGAGTGTCTTCTTGTGAGTGTCTTTTTTGTGAGTGTCTTATCTCTTTAACCATTTATGCAGTAAAGGTAAAATTATATGCAGTAAAAGGGAAAAGGTTTTTTTTTTGTTTTAAGAGGCCGTGTACGAAATCGATGTGGGCCGTGATACCTCTATAATCAATGGCATAATATAACTATAGGTAGGTAGGATTTTTGGAGCCAAAGAGATACGTCCACCCTTTGGAAGCGCTCGGCGGGGACTAGCTGACTTGAGGCGTGAATCGTATCATAGGCGAGTATCATAACGCGAGAATTAGATTGTTTTAAAAGACTTTATTGCCAATTTCAATTAATGTTTTGCATTTTTTTTGAGGAAATGGATTGTTATTGAACTAAATTTTATTTCTGTTGTTTTTATTTTATGAACGAGAGTTCTAAAAGGCCAAAATCAAAAGCAATTCTTCGCCCATTTTCTAAAAAAATTGTCAAAGTTAAATATTTTTTTATCAACAATTTTATATGAAAGTAGTAAAAAGTGATTCACTTATTATATAGAGGACTTTCACAACAATACATTGTAATTTTTTCATACCGTTTAGATGTCAAAACGATTCGTAAATATGTTATATTCTAAACCTCTTACAGCAAAAATTCACAAACAGTCGCCGGTTTAAGGTCAATTAATCAAAATTCTATAATAATTTTCAAAAAAATAGCTCACTCATTAGACAATAATATAAATGATCTTTTATGTTGTGCAATAAAACTTATAGAAATACAGTATTTTAACCTTAAATTCACGTCTGCAAAATTACGTAAATTCACGAAATGCGCAAAATTCCGTGTACGGCCTCTTAAACACTTGAGACGATTACTTATTTTGATATGAATTCATATTGTTGATAATATGACCAATGACGATTTAAATTATTTTTTAATATAAAAAACTACTTTTTGTGACTTAAATATAAAATTTAGATATATGCTGTTGCTGTCTTTTTTGTAGGCATTATCAAGCTCTACAACTTTTCTCTAGAACATAATCGTATATCTTTCATCGTTAAGGCAGGCGTTAGTTAGAAACGTTTTTGTTCGACCGTTTTTTTCGACTTACTTTGGAAATTCGACTACCACGAAAAAGTTTTTTCATTTTTCGGATTAATATACATATAGCCTATGACACTCACAAAAAACGTGGCTTTCTATTGGTAAAAAAAATCAAAATCGGACAGCGTCACAAACTTTACCTCTTTCTAATATTCGTATAGAAAAATACTACTTTTTGTTACTTAAATATAAAAGTTGGGCATATGCTTCTGCTGACTTCTTTGTAGACATTATCAAGCTCTACAACTTTTCTCTACAACTTAATCATATATCTCTAATCGTTAAGGCAGCGTTCGTTAGAAATGTTTTAGTTCGACCGTTTTTTCCGACTTACTTTGGAAATCCGACTACCACGAAAAAGTCTTTTCATTTTTCGGAATAATATATATAGCCTATGATACTCAGAAATAACGTGGCTTTCTATTGGTAAAATAATTTTCAAAATCGGTTTAGTAGATCCAGAGATTACTTCCTACAATGTCACAAACTTTACCTCTTTATAATATTAGTATAGATTACCCAAACACAAATAATCAAAATATGCTAGTATGATTTAATGGTCAGGTAGAATAATAGATTAAAATAGTAATGCAAAGTAGTATCAACAAAATATATTATATTGTCAAGCCAGCAAAATTCCTTCGTAATATTAAAATAAATTAATGTACAATAAATTTTATGAAAATAAGAATGTCAGCTATCATTACAGCTGTCATTATTATATTTAAATTTTACAAATCATCTGCATGGAAAATAAATTCAGAATTATCAAACTTCTTTATACTAACCTAGGTTCCTTACCAAATTATTGACAATTATCTTTTTACCCAATCGATTCTTGAGCATTAGCTAGCGCTTGAGCAATATTTTAGTTAAGGCGACATGAAACCTCAGAAAAATATACGAAATGGGCGGATACGCGAAAAAATAGGCGGGGTAAATCTTGTAGGGTTTGACCAATAAAAATCCAACGTTGATGAAGTGTCAAGCGTACATTCCACGTCCGCTCGCGCCAGCGACCAGGCGCATACTAAACGTTTTATCGCAGCGCTCGCTCAGAATAACTATCTTTACACAGTGGTGGTATAAGGGTATTTAGCGTAGCTCTCAGAGCGCTCTAACGTTTTAATTAATTATGATTAATTTAGGGCCTAAATAAAAAATGTGGCTAAGTTTGGCCTAAACTGGGCGAGTCACATCGATGCCAAAACAAAGAGGGCCTGGCTAACTTTTTGGCAGTGTTGGAGACTAGTGGGGAAAAAATGGGGTCTCAGCCCAAAAATCACACTCTGGCTGTACACATCAGTCATCAGGCCCTCTCTGACTTATGGATCAGTTGTATGGTGGCCCAGAACACAACTGACCACAGTGAAAGCGAGACTCCAGAGCCTGCAACGCTTAGCGTGTGTAGCAGCCACTGGATGTATGAGAACCACACCATCGGCCGCACTAGAGTATCTCCTTAACATGAGACCTCTGGATCTTGTCATCCAAGAGGAGGCTGAGGCAGCCGCTCTAAGACTGAGAGCAAATGGACTGTGGAAACAAAACACAGAAACACCACACTCAAAAATTGTGAAACGGGTTCTAGAAGACATACCTCTTCTGGACGCACCCATGGAGAGAATAATATGCCATCATGTCTTTGATCGTAGATACAATATCCAACTCATTGCAGAACCAGCAGATCACTCTGGTACAAATAAAGTAAGGATATACACAGATGGCTCCAAAACCACTCAAGGTACCGGAGCCGGCCTCTTCTCAAATGATCTAAACATCAAAATATCAACTACCCTAGGCAACTTTAATACGATCTTCCAAGCAGAATGCTTGGCATCACCAGAGCAGCACAGGTAGTTGCAGACAAAGATGTCGGAGACCTAAGTTTGAAATTTGTCTCCGACAGTGCCTCCGTGCTACAAGCGCTAGCATAAAATACTATAACCTCTGTCCTTGTACTGGAATGCCACAATGCGCTTCAATCCATTGCAAGGTCAAATAGAGTGACCCTGCAATGGATTAAAAGGCACAGCGACTCACTGGGCAACGACGCGGCAGATGAACTGACCAAAAGAGGATCAAAGGAAATAGTATATGGACCGGAACCCTTGATGCCCATACTCCAGGCCCAAATAGAAACATGGCTACGCAGGAACACCGACAAAACCCACCTTACAGAATGAAAAAAAAACGCGGGATGCAGGCAAACAAAGAACGCGGTTCCGGAAGCGTCTAACAAACTTACCCGCAACCTCACCAGATTAAAAAGGCACAAAATCCGTAAAGTCATAGCTACTATGACAGGCCACTGTCCCCTAAACAAACACCTGTTTACCATAGGTGTGACAGACAGCCCTCTATGCAGAGGATGCATGGAGGAAGAAGAAACGCCACAGCATGCGCTCATAAAATGCAGGAGCGTGTCAGAGCAACGGGCAAGAATACTACAATCTCCAGCATCTGTCCCGGAGGCCTGTAGCAACCCAAACAGGCTGCTAACCTTCTGGGACAGCCTGGGTTGGCTGTAGTAACATAAATAGAAACATGAGCCACACACAACGGCCCAATCAAGAGGACAAGTGCGGGAAAAGGCCCAGATAAACTAACTAACTAACTAAGTTCGGCCCTAGAGAATTAACCAGTCAATATAATGAAATTATATTAAACCACACTCACCGCTTTACATTGTAGGAGTAAACGCTCCTGAAAGTTTACAAAGTCAGTTTAAAGCGTTAATGTCCAAGGCAATGAGCAACTTTTTTGAGTCCGAATTTGAAATTGGTTCCTTATTGAGGGATTGACTTAGACACTTTTTTTTTAAATAATGTTTATAATTAAAAAAAAAAACTCATAAAACTAAAATTAATCAAATATGGTCGTTCCCAGGTATCATGTCGCCTTAAGGATTGGTCAAGCAAGCGATATAGATTCGGGTGAGACTGACGCGGGCGAAGCTGCGGGTACAGCTTGTGCGACAGTAAGGGAAAGATTATCACCGCGCGTACAATCGCATTATCCAAACGATATTTCGCCGGGTGAGGAATAAGCAGGAGCAGTACTCCTAAGTGGATTTACTTGCCGGCTAGAAGAAACCTCCTTCGCCGCCGCAGCGAATAGCATAGAAGTCGAGGGGGTTCGCGTTGTCTACGCTCTGAGTGCCGACATCAAAGGCGCAATGATATGCTCAATAAGCAGTGCAAATCTTGAGCATACAGAGTGTTTCAAATATCGGATTATTATTGCTCATGGCAGGCGGTGCGATAATGAACTAATACTATCAAATGTTTACATAAGTTCGTGCACCATTTTCATAGATGTCGCCAAATTACTCTATGGCAGATAGTCGGAGTCTATCCAAATCAAATCGAATCAAATCAACTTAATTGTCTCTAAAAACCGTATACACGGCTGTTTAGACAGTACACAATACTTTTTTACATGAACAATACCACGGATTACTGAATCGATATAATGTTTATCGATTAATCGATATAACCGATATAAACCACATAATTTATAATAATTGAATTAGATACTTGAAACTACAAAGCAAAAATTAACTTAATCTAGGACATTTTGATGTGAGAAAGAATTAAATTAAAATGAAGTAAATACAATGTTATGTTATAGGGATAAATATTTATAAAACTATTTATTATCGTTGAGAAAATAAAATAGTCCTAATAATACAATAGCCCATAAAATGGAAAATATGTCAAGATAAATGAAGAAAAGTAGGTAAATATATTAAAAAGAATAAAAAAACGACTGCTGTTACAGAAAGTTATCTATTGTATGCATGTCAACATTTGTGGTTTATATATTTGTCCATATCGATACATGTTTATTCCCGGAATGAACTGAATTGGATCTTTCATTTGACACTAAACATGATATATTTATGTTAACATAAACATTTGGACATTTAGACAACTACCTCATTGATATTTGGACAGATAATAAACCCATGACACTCAGGATGACATACCGATTCTAACAATACCTTACACTTCTAAATCAGTCAAGCTTTTAACCCCTCCAATCGCGAAGTAAAAATTCAGCTGTCACTTACGCCGGCGACATTTTCGCGCGTAAATTCGGCGCAAGTCAATGACCTTGAGTAAAACGACTATAACTTGTAAACCACTATACGGATCATAAAAAGAATAACTGTAAAATGATCGCATTGAAATTTGACATATAAAACATTATAACCTTATCGGTTCTAATCTATCTATCTATCTAGAAACGCGTTCTATTTTTTAAATGGTTTTTTTGCAAGGTGACCGTTTACTAACCAAAATTGATTAGCTCAAATCTTAGCATTTGTAAGCGTCAAACCAAGAATGGTTAACTCAAGTAGGAGGAGTTAAAGGTTATGGTGGAATAAATAAACGGAAATCATACATAGATGAACCCTGAATACGGAGTCTATCCACTTCTTTTTTGTTGAGCAGTTGTGTAAAAACCATACACATTTTATGAGACCTCTCTTAGGTTTTTGATTGGGTAGACCAATTAATTCTATACATTACACTTCTTTTTTATTGGGCAGTTGTCTAAAAACAAATAGAAATCCTCAGTCGCCTAATACGATTCGGTTATCTATTACTAATATTATAAAGAGGTAAAGTTTGTGACGTTACAGGAAGTAATCTCTGGATCTACGAACCCGATTTTGAAAATTCATTTACCAATAGAAAGCCACGTTATTTGTGAGTGTCATAGGCTATATATTAATCCGATAAATGAAAAGACTTTTTTGAGGTAGTCGGATTTCCAAAGAAAGTCGGAAAAAACGGTCGAACGAAAACGTTTCTAACTAACGCTGCCTTAACGATGAGAGATATATGATTAAGTTCTAGAAAAGTGCTTGATAGAGCTTGATAATGCCTACAAAGAGTGTCTAAATTTTATATTAAAGTCACAAAAAGTAGTTTTTTATATTAAACAAATTATTATTATTTAGATCATGTTTATTGGTCATATTATTATGAATTCACATCAAAATAAGTAAATTTATCGTCTCAAGTGTTAACAACAAAAGACTTTTCCATTTTACTGCATATAATTTCACTTTTACTGCATAAATGGTTAAAGAGATAAGACACTCACAAGAAGACACTCACAAATAACGGTAATATAGTCAAATTGGCATGCAAATACATACATACATATGCAGTAAAAATATAACCCTTCTTTTCGCAGTCAGGAAATAAATCATAGCACTCAGTACTAACCAAACCACACTCATAATTTCATCACAAGTAAAATGTTTTACCGCCCAACGAAGTGGGCACGGGTCAGCTAGTATCATATAATTCTCTCTCAATAAGGCATCCTATTAATTTTGACTTAAACTGGGGTATTTTCCTTTGCTTACAATTTTTTTTTTCGAGTAGTCTTTTTAAACTTAAATGCCTTAAAACTGCGGTACACTGCGACCATAGGGGAATTCCTTAATTGAGAATTGACTCGAAAGGGAAAATATGTTGTTTTAGTATGTTTACCCCTAATCAATTTCCAAATTTGTCTTGCCGTATCTTTCCGTATTTGAAAGCCTGTGGCTTAATTTTTCTCCATGGGCATTCCATCTTAGATTTTCATCTAAAACTAAACCAAGAAATGAGTGGCTTGTAATATTGGCTATTCTATTTGTACCGATAATTGAATTTTTGAGCGATGATGATATTATTTTTCCGTCTGTTATTTTACTGTCTTTTTTTGGTAATTGGAATAATTTTGGAGTAATGACACGCCTTGTGTATTCTTAATGCTATCCGCTTAATCCTATAATAACTCCATTCGAATATTATACCCCGCCTGCTGAAAATATGTATTTACAAAGTCCGTTCAGGTGGGAAGCTGTATCATGGGAATGAAACTCGCGACGGCATGTTTTCAACCATCTAAAATTTCTTCGTAGGGAGTGTTAGTGCCCGCATACTAATATATATGGTGGCTTATTCAATAAAGGCGACTTTTTTCCCATATAATTACATAATTGCATAAATACGGAAATCGGCCGTCCGCGAGTTGTCGCAAAGGAAAAATGATAATGGCCTGTTAAGCCTTTGTCAGTAAATCAATCCAAGATCTCATAATCGATTCTTCTTTTAAATTTAATTATTTTTCGTGACTATCGAAAATTATTTTCTTTGCTACATTATATATATATATATATACAACTTGGGTTGTCGACTACAGCGGGCGAGCCCGTCACCTCAGGAAGTTTTAACGATTAGTCGTTCTATCTCCCAGGAGTGAGCGTAGAAGACTTGAGGACGAAACAGTCCACCATCTAGCTACTCCACAAGCCCGTAAGAGGCCAACGCCTTAAACCCCGAGATAGCCAGGAGTGTTACCCGGCGGGCTTACACTCACGCCCTTACTTCCAATTGTGACCAGATTACTCCGGTCTCTCGATTGGTTACGAGTTCGAGGTCGCTTGCGCGGTCCTCTCCCTTACGAAGCTGAGAAACGGTGTTAACCGAATCTATCGAGGACCACAGCGTCCTTTGCCCGGCTGTTCGCCCAGGATCGGATGGCCGATGGTCATTTCAAGAGCAGTCACCGTAAGGTCCGCAACCACCCCCGCTCTATAGGAAACAGTACTGCTTCCAGACTCCCCCGACTGTTAGGGAGCTAATGGGCCCATGATGAGGTGGCCACGATGACCCATGTGTTCAGGGTCGGTCACACTCACGGGTCAACACCCATCCGATGGCCTCCACGCATGGGGTGCGAACCTGGGTAGGACACTGGGTCAACCAGTCTCTCCTGGGAATCAAACCTCTGGCGCTCCTGGACGGTCTGCGCACCGAGCGGCGCAAGCCAATCGACTGTGCTCTCCGACTAACAATCGGGGGAGTCTGGGAACTGTATTGTTTCCTATAGAGCGGGGGTGGTTGTCTACCTTACGGCGACTGCTCTTGAAATGACCATTGGCCATCCGATCCCGGTTCAGAGTCGGGCAAAGGACGCCTTGGTCCGCGATAGATTCGGTGCACACCGTTTCACCGCTTCGTAAGGGAGAGGACCGCGCAAGCGACCTCGAACTCGGAACCAATCGAGAGACCTGAGAAATCTGGTAACAATTGGAAGCAAGAGGCGAGTGTCGGCCCGCCAGGTAACATACTGGCTATCTCGCGGTAAAGGCGTTGGCTTCTTGCGGGTTGTGGCGTATCTAGACGTCGGATTTGTAATGTCCAAAGTCTTCTACGCTCACTGCACGGTCGATAGAACGATGAATCGTTAAAACGTCCTGCGGTGACGGGTTCGCCCGTTGTGGTTGACATCTCAATATGTTAGTCAGAGTGCACAGTCGATTGGCTTACGCCGCACGGTGCGCAGACCGTCCAAGAGCGCCAGAAGGTTGATTCCCAGGGGAAACTGACCATAAGGCCAGAGTCCTACCCGGGCTCGCACTTCATGCGTGGAGGCCGTCGGATAGGTGTTGACCCGTGAGTGTACACCAACCCTGAACAGAATGGGTCTTCGTGGCCAACTCAGCAAGGGCCCATTAACTCCCACATTATATATACAATATATATACAATAACTAACGGCGAATTATTGAGTGTACTCTTCGTAGCTATTTTCGTTCAGCGCCGCCCAACTGGTATATACCCGTTTCAGGGCTTGTGTTTTCAGGAGATTTTACATTTACATGTAAATTTAGCACAATAAATAAAATATAAAATATAAGCACAATATCTACTTGAAATTAAAAAAAAAAATGAAATAAATAATTATCTAATAATCTTCTTCGTTACGGGATTCCCTTCTGGACACAGTGTACAGTAGTTTTAAGGCAACATATTTTCTCTCTCCAAAAACGAGCCATAAGAATATTGATAAACCTAAAACATAATGAATCATGTCGTGGTCACTTCAAAAATCTCAGTATTCTAACGCTACCATCACTATACATATTTGAATGCATAAAATTAATATTAAAAACATAGGAAAAATGAAGACCCAAAAAGAAATTCACTCGCATTTCACCAGATGTAGGCACAATTTAGCATTACCCCGTCCATCTCTGGAATTATTCAAAAGGGATCCAAATTACGTTGGAATGGCGTGTTACAATAAACTGCCTGAGAATATCAAAAGTATGTATATGTAGAAACGGAAATATCACCCAATTTAAATCGAAATTAAAAGGCTACCTTATTGCGAGAGAATTATATAATATTAACGAATTATAATTAGATTACTGACAATTTCCATCTCGATTTTTTTTAATTTAACTTGACATTTGTACCATTTTATTGAATATTATATTATTACTATTAATTTTAATTGTCTCCCATAATAAATTATAATTCTTACTTACAGGACCATTTAATTTTAATATTATAATTTCATGACTATCTGTAGTTATAAATATCTAATATAACTCAATTATGTGGTGAGTCTCTAATGAAATATTTAGTATACATTTTAAAGTTATTTTAACATTAAGCGGCTATATAAAATGTCTAAACAACTATGTAAAGTTTTTTGAAGACAATAAATGCGATTTGATTTGATTTGATCAATCCAAATGAATTCATTTTAACAAAGACATAGAAAATCGTACATTTAAAGTCGTACATTCAATGGAATAGTATTCAAACAAAAGTAAATAAAGGCAAAAAAAAGGAAACAAAAACGTAGTAAAAAAATATACAAAACATTGTTTTTGAAACGCGCTGTATGAGGGACGCTCATGAATTATTTCACAGAAGCTCGGAGCGAATTCTGAAGGCTTTATATCCCACTCCGGGGCTAAATGAGATTACCATGAAAGTGAATGAATATTTGCTGCAAAATGTATACATACGCGTAGTAACTCAATTTTTCAGGGGATACGTATATAGGGGATATAAAGCAAGGCATCGGGCATGTAATAGTATAAAATTTGCTCATGATTAGGTATTTTTACTAAACTGGTGATAAGTTTTTGTTATCCAGAAGTAAATACTCATCAGAGTAATGAGCACGTTCTACGAATAAACTATTAGTTGGCTGTAATAAAGTACTTTTTTTTATCTATACTAATATTATAAAGTGGTAAAGTTTGTGAGGTTGTAGGAAGTAATCTCTGGATCTACTAAACCGATTTTGAAAATTCTTTTATCAATAGAAAGCCACGTTATTTGTGAGTGTCATAGGCTATATATTAATCCGAAAAATTGAAAGAGTCGGGTAGTCGAGAATTTGTCGAGAAAATTGAGAAACGTGGTAGTCGGATTTGCAATGTAAGTCGGAGAAAAAACGGTCGAACGAAAACAAGTAGTAATTTATATTTAAAAAATAATTTAAATCGTTAGGTCATGTTTATTGGTCATATTATCAACCATTATGAATTATTATCAAAGTAAGTAAATTTATCGTCTCAAGTGTTATCGTCTCAAGTCAAACAAAAGACTTTTCCCTTTTACTGCATAAATAGTTAAAGGATAATACGACATAGGTATGGAACAGCGACCGTATCGTAATCTATCTATATTAATATTATGAAGAGGTAAAGTTTGTGAGTTTGAGAGGTTGTAGAAAGTAATCTCTGGGTCTACTGAACCGATTTCAAATTGGCATGTTTCAAATTGGTAATATAATCAAATTGGCATGCAAATACATACATACATATGCAGTAAAAATATAACCATCTTTTGGCAGTCAGGAAATAAATCATAGCACTCAGTACTAACCGAACCACACTCATAATTATTTCATCACAAGTAAAAAGTTTTACCGTCCAACGAAGTGGGCACGGGTCAGCTAGTTTAATATAAAATCAAATAAATTAATAGTTTAAAAAAACACTAAAAACACGCTTTTGGGCTATGATACGATATTCACTTACACGCGGCTATGATACGATATTCCAACTTGGAATGCCAGTGCCTATATTCCGGCTTCATCATCAGACCTTGAAACCTAATCGTGGTCAAAGTTCATTCCAAGGCTTTTCTAACAAGTCCAAACACAGCTATGATACGATGTTCCATCATGAAGTTCCAGTTCATATCTTTCGACTCCATCATCAGATCAGTTCGACAGTACCATATCATTGTATTGTCATCAGAACTACATACAGCTGCCAATTTTCATGACGCTACGATCCTACCTTAGATTCCATTAAATAGTTAGTTACATACAGGTGTTACAAAAGCGTGTTAAAAATTACATCGCTGGTATTTATATTAAACATGTTTCGTGTCCCTCCTAATTAGGCAGAGTTAGGAGGGACATGAAACATGTTCTAAGGAGAACACCATGAATAATAATGGTTATTAAAATAACTATCTTATAAAACACAATTTCTCAATCAAATTAGTTTAAAAATTAAACTTTCAGTGTATAATAATTTCATAACTATATCCTACTAAGGATAAACGCGAAAGTTTGTATGTATGTATGGTGTTTGTTACTCTTTCACGCAAAAACTACTGAATGGATTTTGATGACACTTTACAATAATATAGGTTATAATTTATAATTCAGAATAACACATAGGCTATAATTTATAAAGATATAGTGTGAATTATCTAAAATATAACGATAACTGTCAAGTAAGTAGGAAAAAATTTAAGAAATTGACATTCGAAATTTAAATTCTATCCTACTATCCTACTAATATTATAAACGCGAAAGTTTGTATGTATGTATGGATATTTGTTACTCTTTCACGCAAAAACTACTGAATGGATTTTGATGACACTTTACAATAATATAGGTTACACATCAGAATAACACATAGGCTATAATTTATAAAGATATAGTGTGAATTATCTAAAATATAACGATAACTGTCAAGTAAGTAGGAAAAAATCTAAGAAATTGACATTCGAAATTTAAATTCTATCCTACTATCCTACTAATATTATAAACGCGAAAGTTTGTATGTATGTATGGATATTTGTTACTCTTTCACGCAAAAACTACGGAATGGATTTTGATGAAACTTTACAATTGACGTACTTCTTCTTTCATTTCATTAGCATATGGAGTTTTTTATTTTTATTTCGATTTAATGGCTCGTTGATAACAAACTCAGCCTAATTGTATCATATTTTAAATGTTGGTAGCATTCGAAATTTGAATTATTTCGATATGTCACCTTCATTTATATCACGGCTTTGCCGAAGTGATCAATTTGTTTAATTTTAGATTTTTTCGCTTTAATTCGTCTCAATTGGAGGCATTTTGTGTTGCAAAAGGATTAGCTTGATTTTTGAGATATATGGATGAATAGTGATCGTTAGTCGACTGCAAAAGGACCTTTAAACTTACATTGCACCGTCGAAAGTCGTGCACATCCGTAAGTATATCTCATTCAAATATTAGCATTTCCCGATCCAAGCTGGGATTTCCTTCGCTGCTTTTTAAGTAGCTTTTACTAATTTTATTTTAAATAAAAACATCATCCTATATGTATATATATATATATATATATATATATATATATATATATATATATATATATATATATATATATATATATATATATACTAGCAGACCCGGCCACGCGTTGCTGTGGCTTTTTTGTTATATTACATTGTAGTAAACTATTTAAGAGGAACGGTAGGAGAACATCATTCATGGGGACCACCATGCTTTTTTACACAGATGCCATTTGTAAAAAAATATGGCGACCTCCATGACAGATTTTCTACTGCCTCTTAATACAATGAAATAATTATTTACGAACGAAGACGGAAACGTTATTGCTGGTATAAAAATCCACTGGATTGGGATTTGAAGGGGAAGGACTTTGAACACGATTGATTAAAATTTTCGTACAGTTAATATTAAGCAAAAATCAATACAAAAGAATTAATTTTTAAATTTATTATTATTTTTATTCACGTTTGTAACAAATGAGTATATTACAAAGTTGTTAGTAAATAACGTGTGACACTTAAACTTATGAATGAGGTAGGTAGGGCAGATAGTCTTAAATATTTAACAATAATATTTATTATTTTGAATTATAAATACTTTTAATTTCAATTTAATTTAGCACTAATCGGTGCACAATATTTTTGGTTAACCTGTCTTTAGCTAACACAAATAGATATGACGGTTTCCAATAGACACGTGAATGTCCAAATAGACACGTGAATATGCAACATATATTTGCCCATGAGAAAAACATGGATTTTCCAAATCTAAACCACAAATGGACATTGTTTGGCCTTGAGACTTATTTATAGACGAATTGGAAAGCTAAACGAATTATAAACTGTAGCCTTCTGAAGAGTATGGTAGAATCTGACGGTATTATTGGAATACGTTTCAACGGGACCACTTTTTTTTTAAACTTCCTAGTTAAAATGGTTACTTCAAAAATATTTCCGGTGATCTTTTTGATGACCAAACGCGTACCGTTGCATAATTGAGGTGGATTCAAATTACGTAGGAGAATAATAGTGGAATCAATCTTTATCGAAGATTATGTGGTGGCATTCCAGGTATATCTAGTGAATATAAAAATTCAATTGGAAAATTTACACTTTTATTTTCATCAACAACAGCTGTATCTGGTAACAACTGTTGTATATGGAAGTTAAGGTGATTCGTCGCGGTCCGAGGAAACTATTCTGATAATAGATGGCGTTGTAAGCAATATTAACAGAAAAATACGATTTTTAGCTCTCTCAGTGCAGTAAAAATTACGAAATAAATTTACCGGGAACTTTACATATACACGGTTCGATGTACTTCGTATCACCGCGATAATCAACCGCATTACGAAATTAATGGGGAAAACAGACCAATTTCGGTTCTGAACCGAAATTGGTCTGTTTTCCCCATTAATTTCGTAATGCGGTTGATTATCGCGGTGATACGAAGTACATCGAACCGTGTATATGTAAAGTTCCCGGTAAATTTATTTCGTAATTTTTACTGCACTGAGAGAGCTAAAAATCGTATTTTTCTGTTAATATTGCTTACAACGCCATCTATTATCAGAATAGTTTCCTCGGACCGCGACGAATCACCTTAATTTCGTCAACATCAACATTTTTGGCTGCCAAAATCGCCCGATGACTGAGCCAGTTATGATTCAAGTAATTATTTTGTATGTCCGAAAAAAAAACACTGAATGAATTCATTTTTTTCCTGAAAAACAGTGCACAAATTGTCTGGCAGTTTAATGCATTTCGTATTTGGTTGCAGTTTTATTTTACCGTTCCTAATATCTAGGAAAATATCTGTGCTGATGGATCATTTTTCAATCATACGCGCATGTTTATGGTCAATCGAAGTGTTTCAACACTTCGCCATGAGAATGATTGTTTCAAACATGCATTAATCTCTTCCGCGAAAGTAGAGCGAGGTATAACCGGTAAGGTCTGTCTGACGATACAACTACCAATGCGATTTTCTGTTGCGACCGTATTTTGGCAAGAATCAAAGATATTAAAAATGTCTTAAGGGTTCCACCTGGTGCGTCCAAGATTATATGACATGTTTGTAGGTTTAACATAGCAGCGCCATCTATTGATTACTTACTCAATCCAGTCAACAGATATCGCCATCTGTTAACATCGTTTGGAGCTAACAGATAATTGTGAATAAAATAATTTGCAATAAAATAATATTGCGACTATAAATTAAGATGTAAGCTATCCTATCTTTCAAGTTGGATCAAACTGCACACGGTGTGCAAATTTGATTCAAATCGGTTAAGTAGTTTAGGAGTCCATCGCGGACAAACAACGTGACACGTAATTTATATATATTAAGATATATATATATATATATATATTGTTTATATTTGATTGGTTTTTTGTAAAATATTTTTTTAAAGAATTCGTTTAAAGGATGACACTTTGATGAAAAAATAAAAATAATAAAAGCCACTTACATAGCTGGAAGGTTTTCCCGGACTGGACTGGGAAATGCTTATTGTTTAAACGAGATGTATTCTTGGATGAGTACCACTTTCGACGGTACACTGTAGGTTTAATGGGATCCCTTTATCGCTAGCGAACGATCACCCTTCATCCACATCTCAAAAACAAAGCGTATCCTTTTGCAAACCAAAATAAAATGTCTTTATTAAAGACAAATTTAAGCAAAAATTTTTGCTTAAATTTGTCTTTAATAAAGACATTTTATTTTGGTTTGCAAAAGGATACGCTTTGTTTTTGAGATGTGGATGAAGGGTGATCGTTCGCTAGCGATAAAGGGATCCCATTAAACCTACAGTGTACCGTCGAAAGTGGTACTCATCCAAGAATACATCTCGTTTAAACAATAAGCATTTCCCAGTCCAGTCCGGGAAAACCTTCCAGCTATGTAAGTGGCTTTTATTATTTTTATTTTTTCATCAAAGTGTCATCCTTTAAACGAATTCTTTAAAAATATATACCTATATATATATATATATATATATATATATATATATATTGATATTTTAAGGGTGTAAATTTTTTTAAATTATTTTCAATAATATATAAAATTAGATTCATGAAAAGTTACTTATCTGGGGTCCTGGTGGACCAGAAACATTTTACCGATAGTTAATGTCCTCTTTAAATACTTAGGGCAGCAGCACCTGTTTCCGCAATTGATAATTTATGATGTTCTTAGTTATTGCAGCCGAATTACTGTATGCCCTTGGATGTAATAAGTATAGGAGGATGGTTTCTGTAACAGAAATGGATGTTAGTAACTTATTTTAGAAGAAATTATATGATTGAGAATATTTCGACACAAGTCGTATTCATCTCCATGACATTTCTGATAGAACAATTTTTTCAAAATTTAAATTTAAAAAAACTGAACATAGAGAAATGGGTTAATAATATTTTGCAATATCGTTATAATACACTATAACCGACCTTGAAAAACATTATTGATAATGATTTTTAAATGAAAAATATTAATAAGCTTTTAATGAATATGTCTGAACAAATATAATTACTGTATTAATTTTGCCTATTCAGACCGGGACCCTTGCAAGCGCCTAAAATATTTATAAAAGCCAACTCCCAAGATTTAACGTCTCTTTCTTTAGCGTTATCGCCAAGGCACTTAATAATTTTTACTTTAAAACAATTATCAAAAGTTAAATTGTGTGCCTTAGCATGCAATGCTATTGGAAGTTGACTATCATTGCCTACGCTGGCCCTGTGATTATTTAACCTAATGCTAAGAGGTGTAGTTGTTTCCCCAATATAAAATGCATTGCAGGTCTGGCAAAGTAATTGATATACAATATTTTTTGAAATGCAACTACTATTAAAAGGAACTCTGTAACTATTAGGAGTGTTAGGACTAGTAAAATAAATGCTTCGATCTAATAAAGGACATGTTTTACAACGTGATCGACCACAAGGCTGTAGGCCAAAATTTTTGTTATTACTAAGATAATTTCGATTATTTTTATTAAGTATTGATTTTAAATTAGGAGGTTTTCGAAATGATAAAATTGGTGGTATATCTAATAAACCTTTGGTTGATGGGTCGTTAGCTATAATAGGGAATAAATCTGCTAAAATAGGTCGCAGTTTCTCAGTGCCAGGAAAATAAGTAGTACTCAGAAAGATTTTATTTTGATTTAAATTTGAAACCAATTTAGGTTTAGGTGAAAATTTTGTTTCGGAATTTATTATATTTTTATCTAACAAAGAGGCAGGATAATTTCTTTCTATTAGTGATTTTTTAAGATTGGAAAGGTACTTATCTAAATTTTCTTTATTATTAATTAAACGGTGTCCGCGAATTGACATTGAATATGGAATTGACTTTTTGGTATGAAACGGATGACAGCTATCGAAATGTAGGTATTGCTCTTTGTTTGTAGGTTTTATATGAATTGCAGTTTTAATGGTGCCTTCGGATAGAGTTAGATCAACGTCTAAGAATGTAATTTGATTTTCTGATATAGTGTATGTAAAATCTAAGGGTCCGAAATTATTTAAATCTGTAAGGAAGTCAGTGAGTGTGTCATGTCCATGTGGCCAAAACAGTATAATATCATCAATAAACCTATACCACATTAGTGGTTGTAAATTTTGAGTAAGAAGAAAATTATTTTCTAATAACCCCATGAAAAGATTCGCATAAGAAGGGGCCATTCTTGTTCCCATTGCTGTACCTTTAATTTGGAGATAAAATTCATCTTCAAAAGAAAAAGCATTCTTAGTGAGGACGAATTCAGCCAACTTACAAAGAAAATTTGTAGAAGGAATTTGGGGGCTGGGCCTTTGATTAAGGTAATGGGAAATCGCTTCTAAGCCTAAATCATGGGGAATATTAGTATAAAGAGAGACAGCGTCAATTGTAACAAGTAATAAGTTGTCAGTCTTAGGAATTGTGGTATTTTTTAGAATCTCGATAAAATGGTAACTATCTTTAATGTGTGACTTGAGATTTTTTACAAATGGCTGTAGAAAGTAATCGACAAAAGCTGAAATTCTTTCTGTGGGTGAGTTAAAACTAGCTACTATCGGTCTTCCTGGATTATTAGGTTTATGAATTTTTGGCAATAAGTACAAATTTGGTGTTCTGATAGGGTTAGGAATTAAAGTGTTAACATCTTCGTCTGATAATTTTTCAATGGTTTTTTGTTGTTCAATATATTTTTTTATTGTATTAGCAAAATTTTGATTCGGATCACTATATAATTTTTTATAGGAAGTTTCGTCTCTGAGTTGCCTCAAACCTTCAGCTACATAGTCTGTTTTATTAAGGATGACTGTAGTTGAACCTTTATCAGCTGGCAAAATGATGATATTGGTATCTTTGCTTAGGTTGTTAAGAGCTGAAAGTTCATCAGATGTTAAGTTAGGTGTAGGTTTGAGGCTGTTTAAAAATGTTGGTTGTGTAACTTTGTTCATTAAAACTGTAATAAATATTTCTACAGGATGATTTTTTGGAAGAGAGGGTGGCTCTTTATTAGAATATTGTCGAAATTTTGCCAGTGCGTCATGTAATTTACTATTATTACCATTTTTGTCCCTTGAATGCCAAAACTCACGCCATCTCAAATTACGACAAAATTTTGCTATATCATTTCCAAAACTGAAATGGTCAACTTTGGGAGTTGGTGTGAAATTTAGCCCTTTAGATAAAACTGAATATTCATTATGGTTTATAATTTTTGAGGACAAGTTTTTTACGACAAGTCTATCGTTATTTATAGGAACCTGTGCAGCATTAGAATTTGTAACTGATGGTATCAAATTTTCAATAATTGGGATTTCTAAAGGAACTTGTGTAGGTTCGGGATGCATATCTGCATGAGAATAATTGTTTATAAAATGACGATTAGCTGAGAATTTGTTTTGTGATGAATATAAGGGAATGTTTTCGTTATTGTTATAATTTGAAACAGGATTTGAATTATATCTCGTATAATTTTGTTGTGTAGAGTTGTTGATTTTGTGAAAAATTTGTAAATTATGAAACTTATTTTCGTGTTTTAGCCTAATATTGTTTAAATCAATTACAGAACTGCTAACTATTTCACTAGCATATATATAATGCATTGGAGAATACATTTCTATCAAATCAACATAATATATAAGAGACCTTAAATGTTTATCTACCAAAACTTTGTATTCATTGTGTAAAACAAATGTAATCTCCATTGCATAATTAAACCTTAAAGTGTGGAAATTATATTGGATTTCTGGACTTATAGCAGAGAAAGGAAATTTAGGTATTAACCCTTTGGGACATATATGATTATTTAGACATTTTGACAGATATTCTACATGTCCTGTAAATTGTGATGCTTTACGAGAATGATAATTAACCTGATTTAACCAATAATTATATTCGTTCATAGTGATACATGTGATAGCAAAATAAGTAAGTAAAAAGTGTAAAATTGTTTATATTTTGATATTTTAAGGGTGTAAATTTTTTTAAATTATTTTCAATAATATATAAAATTAGATTCATGAAAAGTTACTTATCTGGGGTCCTGGTGGACCAGAAACATCCAAGGGCATACAGTAATTCGGCTGCAATAACTAAGAACATCATAAATTATCAATTGCGGAAACAGGTGCTGCTGCCCTAAGTATTTAAAGAGGACATTAACTATCGGTAAAATGTTTCTGGTCCACCAGGACCCCAGATAAGTAACTTTTCATGAATCTAATTTTATATATTATTGAAAATTATATATATATATATATATATATATATGTATATATATATATATATATATATATATATATATATATATATATATATATATATATATGTATATATATATATATATATATATATATATATATATATATATATATATATATATATATATATATATATATATATATATATATATATATATATATATATATAATTTTATATTTACCTATAAAGTACATATTTATTTGTCTATGTACGTGTATATTTATATATATATACCTACATTTAATATTATTACGCTTCATTATTTTGGAGACATATCTATCTTCTTAAATTTACATAATAATATACAAAGATAATACAGCAAGTTACGAAAACCACTCTACCTTCTTTTATATTAAGCCTACCTTAGTACTGGAGAGGCCTAGTTAGGATGGCTTTGAATTTCAAAATATATGTAATATTATAGATTAATAAAGAATTTTGAATTTGAAATTTGAAATTTCTTTAAATTACATTAAATTAGTTATTTATTCTGATTTGATAGCTAGTATTACTAGTTACTAGTTGATATATTTATTGATGTTTTTCTGTAAAGTTGATTAGTAAAGGTTATGAAGTTTTTGAGATGCAGTGGGAACACACACACTTATTTACGTTCACTGAAAAAAATGAAACTGAACTGAACATTTTTACCGAACGTCCGTGATATATTATATAAAAGTTAATATATCCGGTGT